>MNCI01015802.1:858681-960477 GCA_015680685.1 Gnetum montanum | reverse complement strand
AAAAAGATAAAACAAAAAGTTGAAAAATGAAAAACTGAAAAACAAAAAGTTGTATAATTAAAGAAATTGAAAAATATTTATTAATCCTACTTGTTAGTAAAATGGGGGATATCCCCCATAACTAAACGTTGAGTCTAGCAAGGATTAATAAATGGGAAACGAGGATCCTTGCATATTGGAAATATTGAAGCTGGTCCATACTTATCACCTTGGATTTCACACACTTTATAATAAACACAGTGGGACACTTCATACGATGTAGTTCCTAGATAACGAGTTGACCCACTATGATGTTTAGGACCGTTAGATGGTATGCAAGGATTAGGATGATGTCTCCCATGGTTGTGTTCATTGGGCCTTGTGGTTGTTGGAGTGTAAGTTGGTGGCCCTGATGAAGTTACATGAGGCACTGGGTTCGAAGGTAAGGGTGCACCACATTGTGGGACTTGTGCTGGGTTGGAAGATGCAGTGGCCTCAGAGTTACGTTGTCCCTTCCTACATCCGTGTTTAAAGAAAGGACACCTTTGATGTTGAGGAAGCTCTTCACTACTATTGGTAGTAGTAGCACAAGTGTTGTTTGTGGGTTGCGGTGGTACAAACACCTTAGGAACAGTTGATGGCATTGTGGAAGGAGGGAAAGGATAAGAATGTTGAAAGTTAGGAGGAGTATAAGATGCATAAGGTGGTGGTTGTGTTGGAGGTATGGGTTGATAGTATTGTGGAGAATGATATTGTGGTGAGATAGAGTATGTTGGCCCAGTTGAAGAAATAGGATGTTGAATGTGATAAGCATTTAGATTCGAATGGTATGAAGGGTGCCTCTAGTCTAAGGGTGGATTCCCCCATGACTGGGATTGTTGCCACTGTGATCGAACACAGTATTTTTGTACGAACTCTAGATGTAACGTGTTTCCCCAATGCTCATGTAGATGTAACAAGATTGGGCATTGGCCTTTGGGGTGATCGTACAGGCATATGTTGCATTCATATGTATGATTGGTAGTTGAGCGCTTATTCCCTTCATTCTTTTTCTCCGAATGTCTATTGTTTTGTCCTGTCTCTTGGGTTGTCAAAACTCTATCTCCAATGATGTTGATACATTCTCCACACTTTTGATTTATCCATTCCAACATCTTATTGATCTTTGCCTCGGCTTCTTCTAACAATTGTTGTATTGGCAAAGATGATGTTTCCACCTTGAGATTAGTCAATCTCTCCTTGTTATGATCCTGGACCTTTGTTGAGTTGTGATTTTGGTCCCGTTGATTTTCAACAATCTCCCATGTAGCTATTTCTCCTTCTTCTTTTGCTACCCGCTTAATAAGCTCTTGGATTTGATGGGTTCGTAGTTCATATAGTTGACCTCGGGCATACGTTCCTAAAGTCTCTCTTGTTTCATTACGTAGTCCATCAATGATATGGTACATTAGCCTTTCCTCGGAAAACCCATGGCCTGGACAGTTGTTTAACAATGCGTAATACCTTTCTAAGGCCATGTCCAAGGGTTCATGTTGTGCTTGTTTCCATCCTTGGATTTATTTCCTCAAGGCTGACACTCTTGCGTAGGTTTGATATTTTTCGTTAAAGACCTCTACCATTGTTGACCTGGATCATATTGAATCTAGTTTTAACGATCTATACCATACTTTAGCTTGGTCAACAAGTGTCATAGGAAAGAGCTTAAGTTTTTGCCAACTATTATCAATATTATTCCATGTGCAGGCATCGTAGAAGGCTTGTAAATGTTGTTGCGGATCTAAGTCATAGCCTCCTGAAAATTTAGTAAAATTATTTAAATCGAGCCTGGGTAGTCGGCTCTCTTTACGATGCCTACGTGAGATTCAGACAGCCTCTTGTATTTGCGTGAAGCTTGTAGTGGCCAGTGGGGGTTCATCGTCATCGGGTAAGTTAGGCTTTCGTGCATTATGATGATGTTGTTTTTGTTCATGTTTATAAGAAACTCCCACTTTAGGTTATATACTCCAATCTTCATTGTCATATGCTTCGTTGGTTCTCCAATGAACTTCCTCACTAAGTGTGGCGTTCTTATCATCTTGTAGGAGAGGCATTGTTGTGTCTGAATTTAGATGTGACTTTTTATAATTATTTCTTCTTTCTAAGAGATATATCGTTAAGTTCTTTACAACGACCTTGTATGATATAACTAATCTTGATAACTAGCACCATCCTCGGAAACGATGCCAATGATGAGTGGTGAGGTACCCCTACAGTCAACCATATGAATACGAGCGTGTACGCGCGATCCGGTCGAACTCCGCAGATGGACTAGTTGTGGCACCTAGATAGTTATCCTTAGGTCGCAGTTCGTTGTCTTCCCACTTGGACTAGTATTTATCATTTGTCACACATGGTTTAGTCCAGATGAGGTGTATGATATGTTCTAACCTAATGCTACTCCTGAAGGCAAGGGAAAAGAATATTAACTAAGCTAAAGTAAGAGGAAAAGGTAAGAAATCTAATCTAGCCTAAGTGCGACGAGCAACCGATTCCTTGATCAACCACATCTTGGACCTCGTGCATGACTACCACTGGGACTACCAAGCATAGATCCTAGGTACGCCACTGGGATTACCAAGCGCAGATCCCAAATACGCCACTGGGTTACCAAGCGTAGATCCTAGCTATGCCACTGGTTTACCAAGCGTAGATCCTAGCTACGCCACTGGGCTACCAAGCAGTCACACTTAAATGCTCCTAATCAAGTCGTACTCGTTCCACGATCTAGGAGTTTAAGGGTGAGATAGAGAAAACAGTAAATAACATTAAATAAATAACAAATAAATAAATAACAAAGTGAATGCTGCAATGATGAAGTAATCTCGATCTTTATTGCTGGTCATGTGCGTGTCCAAGTACGGCACACTCGAATAAAGACACCGTACAATTACATTCACCACACTACGGGCAAACATGGGAAAAAATCTAACTCTGAAGGGATCAAACTGCTAGAGCTTCAGTACTTCTAACTGGGATGTCAAATGAGGGAGAGCCACGTCTTATTTATAGATATGACGGCGGACTACGATATCACGTACGTGATATTGTAGGGAAGATGCAATATCGCGTACGTGATATCACAGGGGATGCGATATTGCGGCTGATGCGATATCACGGCCTATGCGAATCGCGTCTCATCAATATGCCTCAGTCACACTTAACCATACAATTGCATTTCACAAGTGGGACTGGGAAGACAACGAATGAACAACACGTACACACTGTTTAGCTCTAGTGTACTTAGTAATTATAGTCTACAAAATTCGATCGGATTGCATGTGAACGCTTGTGATTCATATGGTTGGGCATAGGGGTACCTTGCTGCTCATCAGATTACATAGTTATCCTAAGATATATAGCCAACACTATCATCATCATCATCATCCTAACCTTGTCCCAACAAAATGGAGTTAGCTACATGAGTTCTTTTTCACCATTTACGTCTATGAAGAGCTAGAATATAACCAACATTATACTTTGTCAAAAATTTTGAAAGTTGAAAAAACTTTATTTTTAGTGTACATATCATTATTAAGTTACCAATTTTTCTCATTTAGATGTTTCTCCTTTGGATCTAATGTTTCTCCAATAGATTTGATTTCTTTCTCTTTTACTTTTCTCCATCAAATTTGATCTCTCTATATTTCTCCTATGGGGGATTCTAAATTACTTTCAAATTCTTCAACTAATGCCAAAATGTTTGCATCTTCTATCAATGTGAAGATTTTTCCTGATTCTCATAAAGTAGATTTACAAGTGATAAGCAAAAATTTGTGACATCTTCTTATAGTGATAATGATGTAACTAAAACATCTAATTTTGTTCTCTCTAATGATGTATATGAGTCACTAGTAGCTGATCTTACATCACATTATGTCTTCATTCAAATTTTGGGTTACCTAAGTTTTGATTCACAATTAAATGATGTGATGCAAAAGCATGACATTTAAGTCATTCAAGCTAGGTATTATTCCTTTTTTTTTACTTGTTAAGCTAGGCAATGCTTCATTGGTACATCATGCCCTAAATATATACTCTTTTATATGTAAGTATATAATGTTGATCATTCATAAAAAGACTCCTAATTTTGATGTCTAATTTGCATAATATTTTAAGGTTATATGTTTTGTTGAGCTATTTAATGTTTCGTTGATTTTTTAAAGAGCTAAGAAGCAAATTGTTAGTCTTCTTAGTCTCATAAAGCATATGGAATCTATTTCTACACCATTTGGTTCTCAGAAGTGTTTTTCATTTTTCATTTTTTGGTTGAAATCAGTCTTCTTAACTATAAAAAGGAATTCATATTACAAGGAGGTAGAAAAAGTTACATTTAGATAATTACATATTATAATCTTCTTAATTCTTGTATTTTTTATCATTACAAAGAACATTTATTTAATATTTATCATTTTATGCTAAAAAAATGTTGAGGAAAAGAAAAAATAAATTGATGTTAAGGAAAAGAAAAAATGCATTGAATCTAAGTATATAAAAAAATAATTTGAAGCTAAACAATCAAATAATCAAGATAATGTCAATGATAACAATAATAAAATGACAATAAAAAATAGAGAAAACAATAGCTTTTATGAATAGCTTTGCTTTTACTATAAGAAGTATTGATCAATCTAGTGCATGCACGAGGATAATTTTTCTTTATATAAGAAGACTAATGTCTACCCAAAGATGCAATAATTTGTTGACCAGCGGGATATAGAAGATGCTAAAGAGATTTGACATAAGGTTAATTGTGATGGATATAATATACTGAAATCTACTTTTGTAGCTTCTTTTGCTACAAAACTTAGTATTTTGCCAAAGATTTCCATTGTCAAATCGAAACCTTTTGCTACTTTAAGCTCAAGCATACATATTAACAATGATATAATTATTATTAGGATTAGGACCATCCTTCTTATTGTGGACCTTTCAGTTTTGATATGTTAAAACATTAAGAAAAATGGAAAACAAGTTTGTTTGTATGTGTGTGTAGTTATTATGCTTACAGGACAAGAACTTGGATTAAGCACAGTTGCGAACAAGGAACGATGCAAGAGAAAGTGAAGAATGACATCTTTGATCATGCAAGAGAAAGTAAAGAAAGATGTCTCTCGGAAGCAGCAGACGCCTTGGCAGATTTGGGCAGACTTGGGATGAACTTCAAGAAAATTTAGAAAGACATCTTCAAAAACAACAAGACATCTTTCCCCAGCCAAAGACATCTTTGATGAGGCAAAGATGTCTATAAAGAATGTAGACCAAATATATAAAGATGTCTTCCATTGAGCAAAGATGTCTTCTAGGATAGAGACTTTAGAACGATGTCTTTTAGGAAACAAAGACGTCTTCCCAGATTTGAAGGCAAATTTATAGAGACATCTTAGGCATGAGAAAGATGTCTCCCACAACTGTTAGTCATTGTTAGCTAGTCATTACATGAGTTTTGAGAAGGATTTAGCAACACAGAAGCTATAAGAAGACTTCATGCACATTGGGAAATGTGCAAGCATTATTGTATTCATTATACAATCATTTATAATCATTGAATTCTTTGTTGCTACTCATTGTCTAATCATTTTGGCTTTGTAAAGTGTGCTATGCCTAACTATGTAAGGATCAATAAATTAAGTTGTAATCATTCCTTGTATTTCTTGTTCTTGTTGCCTTGTGGGGTTGATGTGCTTGAGCTTGTCAAGATCCTATGAGATTGAATTATTAGTGATGTGGTACAACACTCTAGTTTAGAGCTCAAGATTGTAAAGGTTGTGGAAGCCTTGAAACGACATTTCCAAGCCTAATGGGACCTTGCAAGGTTGAGTGATTGGTGCTACGATACAACACTCCAGAGCAAGGCTTAACAACTATACAGGGTGTGGAACCTTCAACCATAATCTGAGAGCAAAAAAGTCCAAAGGTTTGCTTACGATCTACCCTTTGAGTGTGGAGTACCCAAGTTGAGAAACGATTTAAATTTGTGTGTGTGTGTGTTTTATTTATTTATGTTTTGATTTGGGGAACTTATTCATCCCCTCTTCCCTGCCTTCTCCTCTCTCTCTCTCTCTCTCTCTCTCTCGCCCCCCCCCCTCTTTCTAAGTTCAACGATCCACACTTACTAATATTTAATTTTTCTCTCTAGTTTCTTCGAAGTATTTATTGTAAAACTACTCACTTGAGTAGACATCTTTAAAATTGGAAAGTTACTTCTTTCTATATTATTTATGAAGGTTTCTACTTTATGATTAAGCATTTGATGTACTCTGATTTTTGTTTTTCGCTTATTATTGAAACTGAAATTAAAATTTTTACTTACGACTATGAAGACTTCTTATATCTATTAGTCTAGTTTCATAATGTCTTTTATAATGAGATATTAGCCTAGTAGTCAAACTCTTGATTTAAAAAGCTCTAGGTCATGGGTTCAATTCTAGGAAGTAATGCTGATTTATAAAGTGCTAATTGGACTATATATCTTGGGGTGTACCTATATTATAATTATTTTGGAGTTCCAACCATAGTATTTACTTAGTGATAAGAGTCTTAGCTTAGTAATTCTAGGTCATAGGTTTAAGTAGCATTGAGTTATGAACTTCTATAAATCTTAGGGTGTACCTATGTTTCAATTATTTCGAGTTCCAACACCCCTTAGTAATCCCAAGTCACATGTTTAACTCCACTATATAGCACTAAGTTATAAGTTTAAAAATAATTTATGAAACTAGTTTAATTTATGAAGTAAAAAATTTTAGTTTCAACTTCATAAAATGTGATTATATATAATATTGGGAGAGTCATTAGAACCCTTAAATGTTTGACTACATATTTACCCCAAGACATTTAACCACTACTATGCTTTTTCAAAAATTTTCAAAGTTGAAGAAACTTGATTTTTAGAATATATATCATTATCAAGTTAGACCTTTTCTTGTTTAGATGTTTCTCCATTGGATCTAATGTTTCTCTAATAGATTTGATTTCTTCCTCTTTAATTTTTTTTCATTAGATTTGATCTTTCTAGAATTCTCTTGTGGAGAATTCTAAATTACTTTCAAAATTTTCAACTAATGCCAAAATTTTTGCATTTTCTATTGATGCTAAAAAATTCTCTTGATTTTCAAAATGTAGATGTATAAGTTGGTGAGCAAAAATTTGTGACATCTTCTTATAGTAATAATAATGCAATGAAAACACATGTTTTGTTTTCTCTAATGATGTCTACAAGTTACTGGTAGTTGATCTTACATCAAAATATGTGTTTGCATAAAGTATTTAAGCATTTATAATATTTTTTATTTTTTTAAAAATGGTCATTACCTAGAGGATCAATGTTCATCCCTTAGTTCCTAAGAGAAAGCTTGATCTCTTTTTAAGTGCTTATGTGTAGGCTTCAACCCATGCCTTATAACTTAAGAAACAAGTACCTTACCATCCTTTCAAATGATGGTCACTTGTATTTTCATTTACAAGTTATTAGAAATATAACATATAAAAATTTTCATTAAAATAATAGTAAAAAGTTTTTCTTATTAAAGTAGAGCTATTCTTTATTACATCGTATACCCTAGGGATTTATTAAACTAACCCTTCTCAACTATTTTTTTACGTCATCCATATCAATAGTAACTTATTAAGATTAAATTGCTAGGGATAGGTGGCTCAAGTCACACTTGAGGCATCATTAAATTGCTTTATAATTCTTGTAAAGTATCATGTTGACTATATGTCTTAAGGCTGTACTTATAGTTAATCTTTGGGATTCCAACACCTCCAACTTATTAAGATTAAATTTCAAAGGTAAATCTTTATGCCTTAATCAACAACTCATATGCCTTGACTGAATGCACTCCATATCAAAGAGTCAATTTACACCTAACCCCAAACTTATTGAGTTTGAATTTCTACCGTAAATCTTCTATCTTAATCAATAACTCACATGCCTTTTCAAAAGTCATTTCATATTAGAAAGTGAAATTACACGTAAGATTCAACTAAGTCACTATGCTCCAAAGTACAGATTAAGATTCCAAAGTACAAGGACGAAATTAATAAAATAAAATAAAAAGACAATGATCCCTATCAATGTTCATAATGCATGTGGACGCTACAAGTGTTTCTCCAAGTACTTGGAAAACATGACCAATGGCATCAAAGCCGTACAGCTAGGTGGACTCTTTTATTACTGGACAATGCATATCGCATCCAGAAGCCTAGGTACACCAAAGAATCAGTTTTAAGGTCCCATGTTAATAGGTACACCAAACAATCAATTTTGAGGTCCCATGTTAATAGGTATCGTCTGTGGTCAAAGCTTGAACCATTGCTTAACACTGTTAATGAAGAGTAACTTACCTTCAAAGCAAGGCGGGTTAAGTAAACTGAGGATGGCAAATTTAAGAGAAGATGATGGAGGCCGTGGATCTCACTCCGGAATGCTTTCACACCTGATACTTTTTTACTTTGGCCAACATGAGAAATAATTGTGTAGGCTGAAAACCCAACAGTGCAAACGTTGAATCACGGTAAACCAAGAAATGTCTCATCCACAAGAAAAGTCAAAGAGCCCTTTCCAGTCCGAGAGAAGATTCGTAGAAAGTTACATACCCATGCACGGTGAGAACACTTCTGCGCGAAGTAAATTTCTTTTGAAAAAGCAAAAAACGATGCTTTCGCGACAGCCATGCTGCAACATCAAACAGCTAGGCAGCGGCCCAGACATTGAACTTGGCCAGGAGGAGCACAGCATCGTCTGCGAAAATGAGCAGAAAATCCAAACAAACGGCCGCATCACAGTGGAGAAGGCCAAAACGAAACTGCTGCACAACGCGCTCAAAAAAAGCAAAAAGTAGCAGACAAGTTTCTGCCTGCCGTGAACGTGTATAGCCGCTACTGATCAATATTATTACCTTATGGGTCTTGCTTATGTGTCCTGTCCAAATCTCCCTGCCATTGAATTATCTCTATCCCACCAACCTGAGCCTGAACCCCTTTCCCTGGATGAGTTTGCTCAAATTCGTCGTAGACCTCAAACTGCCCCTGGACGGTTGCAAGGAGAAATGACCGAGAAAGAAATACTTGAAGGCCAGCTGCAAGCTATGAAGCCTGAACAAAATGATCTTACAGCTCCTTCTGAAGTCTAGGTCCTTCCAAGCCTACATCAAGTCCTGGCCCATTTGAGCAAGAGGATGCTCAAACTTGTGAGCAACTCGATCATGCTCAAATGAATGTCTTTGTTGAAAATAGTGAGCCTATTTTTGATGAAGCCATGGCAGATCAGGAAGCCCTTCTACTAAATATTCAAGATTGGCGAATCCAAGCATGGCAAAATGATGAATGGAGAAACTGGGGTAATCCAAAAGAAGGCGTAAGAGATGAGCTCTGGATGATGCTACTGCTTTTGGTTACCAGCTTCTTGCCAATGATTGGGATGACCACATAGATTGGGAGACACATAGAGCATCTATGCTTAGAAGCCATTCACAGAATATAAAAACTTTTGAAAATCAAAAGGCTGTTATTCCATTTCATGAGGCAATACTAAGCGATAAATCTTTTGTAGCCTCCGATGTGAAGCTGGAATTTCCTGAGATTTCTAAAGAAGCCTATATAACTTCTACAACATCTTCTCTTCTCACCTCACCACTTCCATCAACAATCTGAAGCACAGCTAGATATTAAAGGTGCAGGAATACAACCCATATTCCTACCATTTTCAATCAGTAAATGGAAGAAAGATGAACATCATTATGTCCATACTGGTTAAATTGATATTTTGGTGAGTCCCAAGTTTAATTATGATATTAGCGTTGAATTTTTGGTCACCTTATTAAACAGTAGAGTGACAGGAGATGGGATGAAAGAAGATCTAGATGCTATTTGGGAATTAGCAAAGATCTATCAATTTAAAGGAATTCTTAATGTTGATGCTATTTGTTCGGTTCAGCCCAACTATAGCTGTCTCTCTTTGATGAGCATATTTCTTCAGCCTTATCATTGTGTGTGGAAATTTATAGCATCAAGCTCTACCAGGATCTGTTTATGCTACAATTGGTGCTCAGCCGACTAATATAACTTTTCTCAACCATAAGCTCAATTGGCAGCAAACATCTGGTTGCTTGTGGTCGTTCTATTGATGCTAAAGGTTACATCCAAGGATTTCCTCGTATTCAAAAATTTGCATGGGATCAAGAATTTCAGAAGATTCCAAAACCCCGCAAAAAATAAAGTCGCTATCCTGTTCAACAGTTTGGCTACTTTGCAGTTATTGAATTAGCTGCCTTACCTCCGGTCTTAGCAAGTATGATGAAGATGCCTCGTCCTCAAAGCATACAAGCTCTTCTTTGAAGATCGACTGTAAAGGAACCATTTTCATGCTGCGTACCAAGGAGGTTAAAGGCAAAAAGCTTGTTGGAGGCGGTAGATGGCCCCCAAGGGATCTTGCTATACAACGGCCTCTGAAGATGCTGTTCCAGACACCTGAGTTGACTATAGCTATTTGTTAGAGCACTCCATTGATTCAACATCCAATCAGCGTGAAGAGGTTAGACAACTAAACTATCTATTACATTGGTCATCCTATTGTAGTAAGAATTTGAATCAAATAGAAGCCAAAATAAATGAAGTTATGGATCACATAAATACATATGATGGGATAATTAGGGAAAAATAGACAAAAAAGAATTTCTTAAAGAAATTGTCTCAGTAGAACATCAGTTAAAGGTAGTCTCAGTTCCAGAAAAACTTAGATCAAGCCAGCCTACTCAAATTTCTTTGTCTCCAAAATTAAAAGCTCTAAATGCAAAAATTGAAAAATTAAAACAAGAAAAGGAATTAAAGAAGCCAAAAACAAAGGATGGCAGTGAAAGTAGTGGAAGTGATCAAGGAAGTGAATCACGCTGCCAGGGCCAAGTAATGATGGCTTATCCAGAACATTTAAAAAGAGTTCCTCTCTCCTTT
This sequence comes from Gnetum montanum, assembly GCA_015680685.1. NCBI lineage: Eukaryota > Viridiplantae > Streptophyta > Gnetopsida > Gnetales > Gnetaceae > Gnetum > Gnetum montanum. Next base: position 949,509 of record MNCI01015802.1, on the reverse strand, counting down.
AGTACTTATTTTAATATTACATTCACTTCAGTACTAATCCTGGGCATAGATTATCTCCCACCTTAAGATATTCTGCATACAATCCAGAACTAGGTAGAACATTGGAGGATCATCACGAATTCTTTTCGCACGAATGAAGAGACGACCATTAATCTAGGAATGACGCGAATGACGGGTAAGATTTGTTATGGGTGGCAACATGCAGATCAGGCGTCTAAAGATCAAGTGGTGGACAGTGGATATCTAGGATTATTTATAACACTGTTGACTGAGTTTACAGTAGAAGTGTCTCAGAGTATGAAGGTCCAAGACAAGCTACTTTTAAGTCAAAGGAAGCTCTATTGACTTGAAAAATTTGAGCAATACAGTGCCGATTATGGTAAGGAAATTTGTCGATTGGCCCTCCATAGGGATCCACTTACCAATTATCTTTATTTGTGCTCATTGCCAAATAAATTGGGTCAACTTATGCTACATAATGCTCTTGCTACTAATATTAATTTATCTCTCTCCTATTTTGTGGATGTGGTGCATATAGTTAGAGTAGAATTATAAAAGGCTTGCTATAATATAAGTTTGCATAACATTTTACCATTTGCCAAAGTATGTAAAAACCTGGATAAGTTTTTGGAACGGTTGGAGGACCAAAGAAAGGATTCTGCAAAAGACGAAGGCAGCAGAAAAGAAATTATCCCCAGTGTCACAAAACATTTCCAGTGCAGAAAAAACCTTGTCAGTTTCGAAGGCATAAGTTTATCAAAAGAAGGTCAACCAATAAGAAAGTTGTTTGTTGTTATAATTACAAAGAACGTGGGCATTATGCTTATGAATGTCCCTAGAAGAACAAGACTCCAGCCAAAATAAAAGCCTTTTTCAGTATGTATGGAGATGAATGGGAACCCCTTGAATCCCCGGAAGAACTTGAAGCAAGTTTACGTCATAGCAAAAAGGTATATCGCTTACAGTTTTCTGATGATTCTGATAACTCAGATGATGAACAAGACCCCAAGAATGAGGAAATACGTACTCTCAATATGGTAAAAGGAAGGAACATGGAGTGATGAAGAGCATGAGTGGAATTCTGAAGATCTTGACGAACTTGAATACTTCCTTAATAAAGAAGAAGAAGAGATCGATTCCACAGCTTTGGGTGCCTCGGCAACCACCGCTAACAGTTTTATTAATCCATTTTTTGTAGGTAATCAAGCTACCATTAGTCAAGGTGATGATGGCAATGATGAACAAGAACAAACATTGGTGTTATATCCAGAACATTTAGCCCTCCTCTTATAAGATGACAACTCAAGTAACGATAGTTTGGTATACTCAGATAGGCCAATAACATCTAAAGTGCCAAGCAGATTTAAGATTACGTTGTATGAAAAAACTTCGGCCCTTGCAAGCGCACAGGTTGAATGGAGCAAATAATTAAAGGAAGCTACTGAACCCTGCCCAAACATCTTCTTTATCAAATCAAGAAAATAATCTCTACCATCTATGTATGCTGCTCATTCCACTTAAGATCACCGTCTTACTGCCTTCATTGATACAAGTTCAACTCTTAATTTTGCCCATGCTGAAGTCATAGAGAATTAGGTCTAGTCTGGCAAACCCCTTAAAATTGAAACCATGAATGGTGTGCACTACTGTAAAACCTATTCATAGGGAGCAAGAGCTAGGCACTACCTTTTAAGAAAATTAGCCCTTGCTAGGCATTATCGTACATAACAAAGATGGATCATTTTACCTCCTTGCTTAAATATCTTGCTTACTAGGAGGAATTATCTGAATATTGGATTGCTATGCCGCACTTGTTTTCTTTCTCTTTGCCATTTCTTGTAGCAGCGACAGTCTTCTCTCCCTTCTCAGCCATACTCTTTGTTGTGGTATCTTTTTTTTTTTGTGTTCTACACAACTACTTTTGCCTTGTGTGTATCCTCTTTTTTTCTCTCCTTCTCTTCCTATTTGTAGGTGGAATAAGTGATAATGAATGGTTTCTTGTATTGACTTCTTGAGGACTGTTCGTATTCTTTTCTTTCTTTTTAAAGTTCTCTCTCGCTCTTTAGCAATGGGTCATGAGTTCAATTCTCTTCATGATCACTATAATAAAATTAATGAATTATGTATATTCACAGGTTGCAGGTTCAATTTCTAAATCAACAAATTTTGATATTTCAGAATTTAGATTTTGCTAGATCTCAGGTTCAATTTCTCTTGATAATTACAAAACATTCTGGCATAATATCTATCTTTTCATCATTCAGAATTGTCATAAGATGCAAGAAAAGAGTTTTCAAATAGATTCATGATAAGGGCAGTTCAAGATACCTAATCAAACAAGGCACCTTCTTTTTCAGGTCATTAGCAATGTAAATTTTCCCATCATCTTGACCTTTTTACAGCCATGGAGAGGGTACTTATACTCTACTATTTTAAACTAAAAAGATCAATGTATTACATTTAAATAAAATAAAATATAAAGCTATAGTATTTGCACACAATATCCCTGATTCATGGGTCAGGTTCCTCCAACTTGATTCATAGGTTAAGTTCCTCAATATGAGCATTCTTTTGCATCTCAACATACCTGATTTAGCTCCTAAGGCACACCTTAGAGTATTGTCCTCTATTTTTCTTTTGTTTCTCAACATCTATGTTGAAATAGAACAGAAAATATTTTGTTTTCTCATATATTATTTATTATTATTAGTTTAAAACATTCCCAACATGTATTTTAAATCATATTTTTTAGGCATAAAGTATTTAAACATTTAATCATAATACATATAAAATTTTGGTAAACAAATTTATTACTATTCCAATTCGCTATTTCCACCATAGTCCAAACAAAGCACACACACAACTTGACAACAAAACATGCACACAAACACATAAAAAGACTTTTATAATCATCAATGCAAAAACTTAAGGAAAAGTGGTTCGTTATAGCTACCTAACTCAATTTGCATTAGAAGTGCCACTCAAATTAGAAAATACAATTATAGGAGTAACAAATTTTGTATATATTAGTGATAGTGGATATGTTGGTCTGGGTGAAAATTTTATGGATTATGTGGCCTCTTATACCATAGGCAAAGAATTTATTATAATAACTGCTCAAAGAAAAAAAGGTAGTTGTGCCTTGAATCCCACGAGAATTGAACAAGCTACAGTTCAAGCAAACACGCCAAAGGAAGCTAGAAGCATTCAATCTAAGCTTAAGTAGCATAATGAAACAAGCTTCTCTGGAGGATACACAAAGGGCCAAATACCATAACTTTAGAAAAGTTGCTTAAATTTCAAGGTAAATTAAGCATTGGTGCTATTGATGAAGTTACAAAGAAGCTTAAACAATGTTGCTGTAGTCATCCCTTAGAATTATGGGCTAAGGATAGTCTTGTTGCATACATTCCTACTTGTAATCCAATCTCAGTGCAAAGCAAGCCAATTCCATTGTGCAAAATTGATGAAGACAAAGTACAAAGTCAAGTAGCAAAATTTGAAAAAAAGGGATTAATTCAACCATCAACATCAAGCTATGCTTGTGCCTATTTTATTGTTAGAAATCATGTCGAGATAAAATAAGGTAAAGCACACATGGTCATAAATTATATTCCTCTCAATGCAGTTACAATTGATATTAAATGTTTCCTTCCCAACAAAGAAGAGCTCATTTAACAAGTAAAAACAAAAAAGGTGTTTAGCAAATTTGATTGCAAATTCAATTATCATCAAATAAAGATAGTCGAAGTCGATATCCATAAAACTACCTTTAGCACATTTAGGGGACTTTATAAATGGTTAGTTATGTCATTCAACATTTAAAATGCTTCAGCCTAGTTTTAATGCTGCATGGATTAATCTTTGGGATAGTAAAATTTTTTTTGGCCAACTATCTGTTGATGCGTAAATTTTGGATACGCGAACACCTGTGAAAACTCGTTTTAGGAGACTATCGCCTAGGGCACCTCTCGTATGGGTACGAAAACCTAGGAATGGTCTCAGCTAGAAAGGGCCATGTGACATTAATAATAATCATAATATTTTAAGAAAAATATTAAAAACTTAAATTTGATTTTATGAAAATTCTATTAAATCTTGAAAAACATAGTAAAATAATTAAAAATCAAAATTAAATATTTGTGTNAAAAAAAATAAAAAGTAGATAGACGGTTGCCACGATCAAATTACACCCGATACACCAAAGCTAAATTGCAAGGATCCATGAAATGGATAAATTGTTCAAAATCAAAGCACAGATTCAGATAAATGGAATTCAAAGATGAAATCCTTATTAGAGGAAAACCTCGGAAATTAAAGTAAACCGTCAAGATCCTCGTTACTCACGCGAAGATCCGAACAAAATGATCGGAACAGAAAATCTTACTCAAAGTTTTGATTTAAAAAGAACGATAAACATGTTTCGCAATTGATTACAGGATTCAAAATGCAGCAGCAAAACAGAGATAAAAACCCAATCAACTGAATCAAAGAAAACAAGGAATAGAGAAAGATGCTCTCAAAGAAAACAGGTGTTGCCCCCTCTGGCCTGAGAAACCCGTCCTCTGCGCCTCCAGATCTGCGCTTCTCAGAAACCCTGCCTTTGCGCCTAGATCTCTCCACTTTCTCCTCCAGAAAATAGGCCTACATCCCCTTTAAATAGTGGCCCGGCGAGAGAAAAACCCTAACCTTAAACCGCAAGCTGCCTTTTCCACGTCAATTGCAACGTGAGCCACCTGAAATAAAAAAAGAAAATAAGCCTTAAGTTTATATTTTATTTTTTCAATGCACATTGGTCGGTCCTCATTCCTTTTATTTTTTATTTTTTGGTGGGTGACGTTCTCTTTAGCGCAGTCCTATTGCTCATGATTACTTCTGTATTAATTTATTTTTCTTTTAAAAATCTATTTTTTTACAGACCAACAAAACCCACCAGCACATGGATAATTTCTTTGCTTTACTTTGTAGATAAATAAATAAATAAATACCTGCTTCACCTCCAGAATCTCTCTGTTGCTTATCAAAATATTATTTTTTTAATGGTGGTCACTGTTGATCAAGGCCCTATGCCTAGCATGGGTGAGGTTGGCCTCAACACTTAGCCCCCAAACTACAGATTGCATGCAAGTGCAAGAACTAGAAAATTTTGAATGAAAATGCAAATGGTGGGGAAACAAAAACAACATGAAACAAGAAATGCCCTCTTGTTATCAACAACAAGTTGTTTAATAACAAGTTGTTTAATGCCCTCTTGTTATCAATAACATGTAGTCAACCTCATGTTATCAACAACAAGTTGTTTGTTTTCCTCTTGTACTATAGTAAGTGCCTTTACATGTGCATATGTTTGTGCTTTAGCTATAGAGGTATTCCATACTACTTTCTCCCTCTTAGTTGCCACCTGTTTATTTTACTTGATTAGGCTACTAATCTGCTCTACTTTGAATTGCTTAATCTAGTTAGGTATAATAAATTGCATTGGATTTTTTTGTTCAACTCTCAGGGCTATGAGCTCCCCTTGTAGTTTTATAATTTCTACCTTTGCATGCTTCACCTTGGTCTTTGCCATCACCAATTTTCCTTTGGTGGTAATAAGCTTAGAATGTATTGCAATGGCATCACTGGGAATGTCAAATAGTGTTGTCAAGACTTGTCTAGTCTGTAGTAGTCTATCAAACATATCCTCATGATCAGAAGGAGTCATCGAGGTTCCTACTAACATTTGAGCATCTCTAGCTCTAGTTAGATTTGTTGGTGATACAAAAGGTACATTAAAAGATTACTTGATGTGATCGGTGATCATATTTGCTGATCCTACTACATCTTGGTGCTACATTACTACAAATGTGACTTCTTCTCCTATCTCAAGCACCACTTGGAATGATGTAGCATTCCCAGAGATCTATTGCAACCATTGTACTTCTCTTGTTGATTATAATGAAATTTGTCCACTTGTTGGATTGGCTAAAACTATGGATTGAATGATACTATTAATAACTCTGCAAAGATTGGTCTTCTCCCTTATTCCCCAACTAATTGTTTCTGCAATTTGTTGTAGATGACTCATCAATGGTCGGTAATCTTATGGCAGCAACGGTGGGACTTACTATTGTTGTTGCTACTACTATTGCTGTTGGTCGTTGGGCCTTGCTTACTATTGTTGTTGTTGTTTCTCTTGTTTTCATTCTTGTTCTTATTGTTGCCCTTACTCCTCATCATGGTCTTTCCTTGGTGGTGCTAGTTTAAGCAACTCAATGTATGAAGCATTTTGGGCTCTCTTGGAATGTCATTGGTGTATCCCAGGATTTTAGCTTACTTACACAACTTCTTGATAAGGTAAGAGAATGGAAGTGTTTCTTTCCTTACCTTTGTCTCTTCAAACCACTTTTGGATTTCCATAAAATAGAGCTGTGCAAGGTTGGCATTGTATTTGTCGATTAAGACCACACTTCCTCTAGCCGCATAAGTGGATAGTCAATTGAGTCCTTTTGTTGGGAATATATGATAAGTGCTAGTTTTGAAATAAATTCTTTCTTCTAGAGTTAGCTCATTATAGCCCTTATCTTCTTTTTCATAAGCCTTTTTTAGCCATAATTTTTTGGTTTCAAGATCATATCAAGTGGATAGATTTGCTAACCTTGCCCCTTCATAGGGTATATTTAGAGCTTTTTCAATTGCCTTGATTGAGAATGGCACTAAGATTCCTCCAATGTTGACAATAGTTCCCTCTTCTTTATTGTGCCAAAACTAATACATTTATCCAAGGTACCATTCACCATTCTATGACAATGTGGACCATAGTGGTGATGCTTGGAGTTGCATCCTTATTGCTAACAAATTCCATAAATAGGCGAAAGTTCATTTTCACAATGATTGTGGTTAGGATGGATCTTTGTTGGGTGGCATGAAGGTAGTCTTTTGACAACGTGAGGTGTTGTCCTAGCACTTGTGGTTTCTCTACCTCTTGATAAATGCTAAATGATTAGGCTTCCTACTCCTCATATTCTTATTCTTGTCCTCTAGTTCAACCTCTACCTTGGCCTCTTGGTCATTTGCTTACTCCTTGTGAGGGTCCTCCTTGTGCTCCTCTCTTTGGGACCATCTACAATTAGTAAGGATTAAAAATTACTAAGGTATTCTCATTTATTCTTAACAATTTCATACCTTACTCATACCCTTAGTTTCATTAAGTTATTAGTTCATGATTGCAGAGTTAGTAAATTGTTTTTCAAAAAGTAACCCCATAAGTGTTAATTCCATTGTAACCCTTAGAAATTGTTCATTTTGTCCCTATTTATGACTCATAATGATGGTTATTAGTCCTTAGAAGTTTTATTTGGGTGTTTTGGCATTAATACAACTAATTGTTCTTTAAAAATTTTCAACTTTCACTTCATACTTATCCTTAAAATCCCTTCCAGGTATTAGAATTTTTCAAAAAATTAACTTAGATTTCCTCATTAGCACCCCTCACAGCTAAGTTGAGCACTCTGTGATCAAATAGGTTTGAAAAGTACAAAAATTGGAGTGATAATAGTTGAGTTATGGCTTGGGAAAGGTAGGAGGTCAAAGTTGAGATTGAAAAAGAAAATTTGAAAAATCTCTCTTGGCACAAATGAAAAATGATGAAAAAAATATTCTAAGTCCCTGTATATATATAGGTTTTATGGCACCCAACATTGGGGATTTGATATTGGTTGAGACTCGATATCAAAACCCTAAAAATTTTATTTTTCATCAATGGTTTATGGGAAATTATGATTCTTTTGAATGTTTCAAAGGTTTTAGGGTTTCTCAAAGGGGTTGGATAATGGAAATATGCATATTTTTGTCAAAAATTTGTCATTAGAAGTTCACAGAGAAGGAATCTTAGGCTACGAAAGTTCATTAGATGAGTAAGAAGTATAATGAATTCATGTTTTTAGAACAAATAGTATAAATGATATGGGAACTATTTATTGATGTTTGGAAGGTCCAAGATGATGNGATATGGGAACTATTTATTGATGTTTGGAAGGTCCAAGATGATGTAAAATCGCTTGGCAGGTATAAGATACAATAGTTATACAAGTGGATCCTCCCCAAAGTAGGCTCCAACCCTTAATGCCCTTGTATGACCACACCTAAAAGTGTCCTTAGACACTTAAGGAGTTGAATGTAACACATAGCTATTTAGTAAAGCACACATGTTAGTACCACCAAATTTGAGAAAATAACTCTATGTTACACAAAAACACAAGTTATGATTATTCAAATAGTGAGATGAGATGGACTTAGAAGGGATTGCAGAAATATGGACATGAGGTGTCTTACCATAGGCATAATTAATTCTTATGTTTTATTAGTGGTTAAAGGAATCACTGACCTTTCTGTTCAAGATTCAAACCAAGTCCAAACCACATTCTAGTGACATCACATCATTTCATCTCTTAGAAATGCAATCATAAGACTATCAATGTTGCAAGGAGTACCGTCACTTGGCGTATAGTCTAAGAGAGGAGTTTTATTCATAGAACCTTTTTTTATTTTTATATTTATGAGAAGTCACCTATCTTCAAGTGTGGATAACATGTCTTTCTAGTGGGATCCTTAGAAATTTATTTTGTGTGATTTTTATTTTGTATTTGTGTCAACCTTTCAAGGCAACACTTATTTTACTCTTACTCCAATTTTTCATTAGATCTACAACGATATAATACAACCTTAGCAACATGATAGCACTTATAATACTAATCCAAAAAAACTCACAAATCCCCTTGATGTCATACACTTTTCATTCCCACTTGGTTCTTCACTTTTCTGTCTAGGCATAAAGATCACAAGTTAATTCTTAGTTGTATGATGGAAAAGAATGTCATTATTTCCATGGCAAGAACCTCTTATTAATGATATGGATGGATGGATGATGTGGGCTCACTGTTCAAATAATTAGTCCTATATGACTTGATAACATAGAGAAATCTTCACTTTATTAGACTACATCTTACCTTTATTTGTAATGTGTCTTATTAGTAATCAAAATTATTTACAAAGGGTTTGAAAACAAAGTATGAAAGAGATGAAAAAGATAGTAAGAATTGTGAAAAAGTATAAAGGATGAAAAATATTAAAAGAATGGAAAATGTTTAAGAATTAGAAGATATCAAAGAATGTCATAAATTTAAAAAATGAAAAGTATGAAAGAATGGAAAAAGATTAAAGAAAGTGAAAAATGAAAGAAAATGAAAAACTTTAGTAAGGTACATATGATTTTAAAATGACTCCCTCATGACTATTATTAAAATCAATTAAATAGAAGATAGAACAAGTAGAAGAGTGGTGGGTAGGTTGGATAGATTCTTTGGAGTATTCATAGTATGGTTTGACTTGTTGGATATTGACAAGGATAAGCTTATGTGGACTAAATGGGTGGTGAATATGTAAGACACTAGATAGATGAGTGGTATGCACAATGTATGGTCCCCCCCCCCAAAGTGTCTAAAATTTAGCTTTTTGGGGTAACTGACTAGGATTATAATAAAGGACCTTGTTACCCAGTTGTATGGTTACATTCCTTATCCATGAGTCGTGCATAAGTTTGGAGTAATGCTTATGGAATTCATTGTTCATGAATGCTACTAGTTGATTCTCATCTAGAATATTCAGGTTCATTAGACATTTCTTTTGGGATAAACTCAAGTTCAGTTCAAGTTCACTAGTAGTAGCTAAAGTGTGAAGCTCTGCCTAGATTGGAAGTGTCAACAACTTGCCATAGACTAACTCATATGGGCTGTACCCTATAGGTAATTTCTAGGATGTCCTATAGGCCTAGAGAACATCATTTAATTTCATACTCTAGTCTTGTCTAAACCTACTAACTATCCTTGTGAGTATTCTAGTAATTTCATAATTAGTGACTTCAGCTTGACCATTTTCTTGGGGATGATATGGTGTTGCTAGTTTATGATTAAGCCTAAGTTGTTGCATGAGTTTTTTAACTAGTGAAGTAGGTTCCATTATCTGATATAAGCATTCTGGGTACTCCAAATTTGTTCACCACATGTTGTTGAGAAAACTTAGTAGTTGTCTTGGCTATACAACCTTTCATTGCTGCTACCTCTACCCACTTTGTGTAATAATCCATAGTCACAATGATATACACTTTCCCATTTAACATCAATTGAATGGACACCATAAAATCAATTCCACATACATCAAAAGATTCCAATGGCTATATCCAATGTTGTGGCCCTTCATATTTGGTTGTAACTCCTCCATCTCTTTGGCAGCATTCACAAGATTGTGCGACCATGTGGCCATCTCTAAATAGCGTAGGCCAAAAGTAGTCTATAATTAGTAGTTTAAGTGTTGTTCTATGCCTTGTGATGAGTGGTGAGGTACCCCTATGCCCAACCATACAAATCACAAGTGTTCATGTGTGATCCAATCGAATTTTGNATACAAATCACAAGTGTTCATGTGTGATCCAATCGAATTTTGTAGATCTTAAGTTTCTAAGTACACTGGTTCTAGGACATGAAATCTAATTGTGACAATCATTGTCTTCTCAACTACACTTGTGGGGCTTAATTGTATGGTTAAGTGTAATTGAGGCACATGATTTTTATTATTTTATATTTTGTTTATCTACAATTAAGAACAAGTTGAAACTTAATTTATGAACCAATTTAACTAATCTAATTGCTAATTAATAACTCACTATCCTAACATAAGTATGTGGTCCTACTATCCATGCACATATTGAACATGTATAATGTTGCTGGGTTACCAAATGTTAAGCGTTGCTGGGATTATCAAGCGTCATACACATGCTTGAAATAGTTGTACTTATGTGCTTAATTAATTTCTATTTAATCGAACTAGCTTACTTTTGCTTAATTACTTAGCAATATTAAATGAAATTGCATAAAACATTAATTACATGAATAAAATATTTAAGGTAGCTAAGGTGCTACAAGGTTTGATTAAAAAGCCTATCTTTAATACCGCACACACTATCATGCTTAGATACAAAAGTGCACGAATAAAGATCCATACACTCAATGATTCCTATTGTGGGCACTTTGGAAAATATTCTATCTCTAGAAAAATGAAACTACAAGAGCTCTGGTATGCTATGAAAAAAACTATTTGGAAACCATGTGCCCAAGTGCTATATTTATAGGCTAGCACAGACCTCATGATATTAGATATCCAACATCGCATCTTGGGACCCAATATCATAGCCAAGCAAAATATGATTTATCATACCCCCATGACTGAATGAAAACTCATCCTCAAGTGAAAAAAAAGGAGGAGAAAGTTTCTTACAAAATATTGGGAAGCTATGGGATTATTGATGAACATGCAAACTAACTCAAACAGAATAGACAGACTCTAAGTGCCCAAGTATACAAATTTCCAATCTTTTACAAAATTGGATGTTTATGATAATAGAATTGAACATCTTGGACAAAACTAACATCTAACTCCTTTAGTAGCTAAAGAGCAAGGGAGAAGATCCAACGATCATGAATGGTCCTAGTTGCATGATGCTGCTTCATCTTCCTTGGTAAGGATAGTCTTGCTTCTAGTCCAACATCCCATTGCAATCACAACAAAATCATGAATTAGTGTGCAATGTGTAACATATAGCTTTTAAGTATCTTGTCTCATCAGTAGTTACACTTGGCTAGGTTGTGATTATGATGGATTGATTCCTTTAATAGTGTTAGTAAGAAAACTGAAGAATAGGGTGAAATGGATAAGCGGTCCATTATTAAATTCTAAAAGGTCCAACATGATGAAATGCTTGAAGAGTATTTAAGAATTCACAACAATAAAAAGAGGATTTCATTGAAAAATGTTGTGAAGATGCACACAATTAGATGTCATTAATGGGGCATGCAAAAGGATTTGATTATAAAAATGTCTAAGGATAAAGAACTTAACTAACCCAACCAAAAGGTGTGCAGGTGAATCCTCCCCAAAGTAGGCACATGCCCTTTATTGTCCTTACATAACTTCAAACTAAGGAGTTCATGGGCCCCATGGATGATCAATGGTTATGAAAAGTTAAGTACAAAAACCTAAAAGAAACTACTTAAAAATTTTGACACATCAAATCAAGACATTAAACAAGAACATGAAACCAGTAGTGAGGCAAGACATGGAAAGCATAGATGGATGAGAGAGATAGTGGAATGGAGTTCCCGATTAAGGTCACATGACTTCCCTTGTGAATTTTGTGGTTAAATGACCTAATAAAATCCATCTTTAGTTTAGACCAAAACCAACCATGTTCAATGACTTCACATTGCCATTCTAAGAGTAGTCCATCCCCCTAAGACACAAGAGTGCTCACACAGAATAACCACCACTCCTTATTGAAGAAGAAAAGAGAAGTAGGAAGTGAGAAAGGGCCTTAGTTAGAGGGGAACTTCAGGCATGGGTAACATATCTTTCTAATCCCATAGCCAATGCTTATAGCCTATTTATTTGTCTAATGGGTGTGATTTAAATTCCCATCATTTTTTTTGAATGGGAACCACACCATGCAAAGACTTATTCAACTTCCTATTATTGGTCAACATAGAACAGTAATAAATCCATGAAAACACACATGCACCCATGTAAGTAGAAAGGCACAAAGAGTATTAAGTCCCCTTGAAGTCACACCCTATTCAAACCTTTGAATCCTTTCCAAATCCAAAAACTACCAAGGTCACAATTTTGTTAAAGTTTTATTAATGAAAAAAGGATCTCATACTTCCAGAGAAAAGAAAATCATAGAGTTTATGGATGGGTGGATGTTGTGGACTCATTTCCTATTTGATGAAAAAGAAACTGTGTCCTAGTTATCAGTAACAAAATTCAAAGCTAGAATCCAAACACCAACAATCAAATAACTAGATAGCACATGCTCAGATCAATCAAACCACACTGTACCCAATTGGCAATAAGGCAATTATTCTTAAAACAAAATAAGAAAATCACATCTAAATTGTAAAATATTTAAGAAAAATAAAATGTATTAATGATGTTGTAAAACAAAAAATTTGAAAAATTAATAATATATAAAACAAAAGGTGTAAAAAAAAATTTGTTAAAATAAGGAGCTGCTTATATAGTTAGAATGGATGGCCATGTCCCTCATGACTAAATTGAAAGGAGGAGATCCAAGAGATTGAGCATGGTTGTCCATCTAATGAGGCATTTGTTACACTAGCTTACTTAGGCTTATGAAAAGGTTTGACTTGTTGTATGTTGACCAGCCGCTTCTTGTCTAGGCTCTCAGGTTTGTAGATCAACATGGTCCCAAAAGGGAAAGTTTCATAAATGATATAAGGTCCTTTCCACAATGTCTAGAACTTAGTTCATTGAGGTATGTGTATGGGGTTCCAATAGAAGACCTTATCTCCTAGTTGAAATTTGACTTTCCTAATTCTAAGGTTATGGTGATTTTTTTTGAATGCCTTGTGTAACTCGTTAGATGATAGGGCCACCAATTAGTTTTTATCTAGCAAGTTGAGATTCATTAATCTTTCTTTTGGTGCTAGACATAAGTCAAGGTCAATGTCATAGGTTGTTTAAAGTGTATAGAGCTCAAATTAAATAGGAAGTGTTTGTAATTTTCCATACACCAACTCATAGGGAGAATAGCCTATAGGAAGTTTCCATGTTAAGAAATAGGCCCAAAGGGAATCATTGAGTTTTGTGCTCTAGTCTCTCCTATATTTGCTAATAGTTCTCATTAGGATATTTGTGATTTTTCTATTTTTAACCTCATCTTGACCATTGGCTTGAGGGTGGTAGGGTGTTATTAATTTATGTTCAACCCCCAAGGGTTGCATGAGCTTCCAAAAGTTAGTGCCTGTAAAGTGGGTTCCATTGTAAAAAATTAATGCATGTGGCATACCAAACCTATTTACAACATTTTTTTGTACAAACTGAGCAGCAGTAGAAGATGTATAGTTGGTGATGACCACTGCTTTTACCCATTTTGTACAATAGTCAACATCAACTATGATGTATGCCTTTCCATTTGACATAGGCGTGATGGGACCCATGAAATCAATGCCCCAGATGTCAAAGGGCTTCAATGCTTCGATCCATTGTTGAGGTCCCTTCATCTGAGTAGCCATTCCACCATCTCATTGGCAGCATTGACAAGAACGGACAAATGGATGAGCATCCTTGAAGATTGTTGGCCAATAGGACCCTGCCATCAAGATTTTAATGGTTGTGTATCTCCCAACACAATGGCCTCCACAAGGACCCTCATGAGCATCCTGGAGAACACGTAATTGATCATCGTCAGGGACACACCAACGAACTAGGCCATCAACACACATCTTATAGAGGTGTCCATTAATCTCCATGAAGCATTTTACCTAGTGAAGAAATTATTGTTTCTTTCAATAGTCCAACCCTTGTGGCATCTCTTAAGTAAGAAGATAGGTAAGAATTCCATCATGTCATTTAGGCTTAGTGGGAAATTGTTTAGTTATAGCCTTCACATAGAGGAGTTTATAAAAAAACATATCAGATAGTGGGCTTTCCTCCTCTTTGTTGTCCCATCGCAACTGAGACAAGTGATCAATGACCACATTCTCAGTTCCCTTTCAATCTACCATCGTAAGATCGAATTCATGTAAGATCTATAGCCATCGTATGATACGGGGGCTCATTGTTGGCTTGTTCATGAGGAAGTGAATGGTGCTGTGGGCTATGTACACAAACACTTTGTATCCAAGCACATAATGTCTAAACTTTTCTAGAGAAAACACCACTGCCATCAATTCTTTTTCTGTGGTGGTTTAGTTCAATTTTGCATTCACAATGCTTCAGCTTGCATAGTGGATGTAATATGAATGTTTCTTATTAGCCAACTGCATAAGCATAGCCCCCAAGGCATAATTTGACGCATTCATCATAACATGAAATGGTCTGGACTAGTCAAGTGGCTTTAGAATTGGAGTTTCTACAAGTTTCTCCTTTAGCTATTATAATGCTTTTTCACATTCTTTGGTCTAAATAAATGGAGCATATTTCTTTGTTAGCTTAACCAATGGTTTTGTGATCTTACAAATATTCTCTATAAATTGTCAATAGTAGTCAATGTGTCTAAGGAATGATAGAACATCTTTGATAGTTTCTAGTTGGTGGGTAATTCCTTGGATGATCCTTATCTTCTCAGAGTCGACATCAATTCCTACTTGTGAGATTTTGTGCCCCAATATAGTGCCCTCCTAGACCATCAAATGAATCTTTTGCTAATTAAGCCACAAGTTTGTTTCCACATATCTTTTTAGTACTTGCTCAAGGTGGTCCAAGGCTTGCTCAAATGTAGCATCATAAGTGGAGAAGTCATCCATAAAGACTTCCACTCTGCTACCGATTTTCTATTGAAAAATGCTTAAGTTCAGGAGTTGAAAAGTGATAGGAGAATTACATAGTCCAAAGGGCATCTTGCAGTATACAAAGACCCCCTAAGGACTCGTGAATGTTGTTTTAGCCTAGTCCTTTGGCATGATCTAAATTTAGTTATAGCCACTATAACCATCTAGAAAACTGTAATAGCAATGGCTAGATATGGTGTCTAACACCTGATTAACGAATGACAATGAAAAATGGTCCTTGAATGTTGCCCTGTTTAATAGTCAAAAATTGATGTAGACCCACCACTTTCCACCTTTCTCTAAAACAATCATGAGTGAACTAACCCACCTGCTATCTGCAATGGGATAGATAAACCCCATCTTGAGGAGTTGTTTAATTTCCTCTTTGACAATATGCTTCAATTTGGTGTTCAATTATCCCTGTAGATGCCTCTTTGGCTTCATGGCTAGGTCAGTGTAGATATGATGTTGGCATATCCTAGGATCAATCCTTGTGAGTTCAAGATATAACCAACAAAGGCTATTGACCATTTCTCAACCACATTCAATAGTATCTATTTATGTTCTAGAGCAATATTTGCATTGATTATTACTAGCTTTCCATTTTTTTAGAATGCATATTCCATGCTGATAGGTAGAGTTTTTAACTCAAAGGGCTCTTTCTTAAAATTTTTAGGAATTTCCAACTCTCTCCAATTGGTATCCTCATTTGCATTATTACAAAGTTGGTGATGAACTTGCTCTAGTTCATCCATGCCTACAACATAAGTGCATGTTAGGCTCTTAGTAGGTTCCATGCACATTGTGTTGCTTTTAGGATCAGTAGTCAGCCACTAGGTTCCATCTTGTTTTATGGTTGATGCATACAAACACCTTTGAATATCTTCTTCAGGTGCACAACATCTACATGCGTAAATAGATGCTCATTTCACACACTAGAGTTTCTGCACATAATTGCACCTTGTATCACTGTACATGATGCATGGAACTCGCTTCTTCTTAATCTTTTTGAATGCATTTTCCTTAGATATCTCTAGGGAAAGATCTCTAATGCCCATTCTTGCATCAACAATTCTTAGCCATGTCCTTCCCATGATGATTGGGAAGTCCCCTTTATAGTTCTCAACCTTAATTACTAAGAAATCAATAGGATAAGACCACCCCTATATAGTGTTCACAATGTCTTCTACCAGTCCTAAGTCTGCCAATTCTAATTGGATATTTCTCTTTTTGAGGGATAGTAGGTTGCAGGCAGTATACATCTCATGAGAAATCAAATTCACACCAGAACCTGAATCAAGAGGAGCTTTACATGGTTCATTCTCAGCAATTTGCAAATAAATAAGATGACTCCTAGGAACAACTAATTTCCTAGGAAGGTTGCCTACCCAAATCCAATTAGATACTGCATGAGTGAGCATAACAGTATGGATCCTAGGTGGTATTTGATTTGAAGGGGACTCAAATGAATTAGATGCAAAGAGAGATAGAGGAGTAGGGTTGCCAACCGCATGTGTATATGAGGGCTTAGGTGGATTGTTGGATAAAAAAAGGTCTTTTTCGTGATCTAGTGTCTGAACTACTTGGTTGATGAACTGGTTGTAGATTAACGGCCTTGGTAGCATTGCATTGTTGTGGTTAGGCTAGAAGTTCACCTTGCATAGATGGAGTAGGTGGTAGTTGTGTTGAAGATGGAGGAATAGGAACAGAAGGAGGAAGAGGATAAGGATAGAAAGTGGTATCCCTCCTTGAATTTGGAGAATGAGTTCGGTAATATTTGGGAGGGTAGTAGTGATGTTGAAAAGTAATAATGTGATTAGAAGAGTCACGTGGAGATAGGGGTTCCTGAATGTAATAACCATATGGATTGGGTTGTTTGTAAGGATATTACTACCTTGGCAGTGGTAACGTTCATGACTATGGTTGCTGCCATTGTTGATACCGCTCATATGGTTATGGTAGAGTTCCACTTGGATAATACTATTATTGCTACTAGAACTACCTAGGATTGCCTTAGGGATAAGGTAATCTTTTTGGTGTTTGGTTTTTTTCCAGTCATGGATTTAAAGTGTATACCCTAGACTCCTATAAGTGCAACATAATGTGGCAACATCCCTTAGGATGTTCATATTGGTAGATGTCACATCCACCATCATCATCTGATTTGGTTCCTACAACTTCCTCTACTACAACAATCTTGCCTTACCTCTTTGATGGGCACATTTAGCTTCCTTTTGCCTCCTATGACCATGATCACTACCTTGTTCTTTGGACTCTTTAGAAATATTCAGGACAACTTGAAATATGCTATCCATAGAGTCCCATAACTGATCTACCTTCATTGAAACTTTTGAGGTAAATTTTTGAATCGGCAAGGTTTTCTGGTTCATCACCTCATCAAGTGATGATTCCTCCTCATTGTCAGAAAATTGAGCCTCCCTTTTGGAAATGGAAGGATCACAGTTGTATCTTTCTGCACTTTCACATTTTCTCAACTCTCCTTCTTCTTTTGCTACCTACTCAATCAATCGTTGAATCTGATGGGCTCATAATTCTAACAATTGTCTTTGGGCATAGATGCTACGAGTTTTCCTCATTTTTGATTGGAGTCCATCTACAGTATGGTGAAGTTATTCTTGTTGAGAATAACCATGGCTAGGACATTGGTGTAATAAGGAATAGTATTGGCCCATGGTAGCATCTAAGGTTCATGTGTCCCTTATTTCCATCCTTGGATCTGCCACCTCAAATTGGACACTCGAAAGTACATCTAATATTTGTCATTGAATAGTTC
This sequence comes from Gnetum montanum, assembly GCA_015680685.1. Classification (NCBI taxonomy): domain Eukaryota; kingdom Viridiplantae; phylum Streptophyta; class Gnetopsida; order Gnetales; family Gnetaceae; genus Gnetum; species Gnetum montanum. Next base: position 931,335 of record MNCI01015802.1, on the reverse strand, counting down.
AAGTATTATACTCCACTATTTGATGGATTCTAGTTCTAAGGACCAGTACCAAATTTATGCTTCTTTAATGAGTATCCTAGGGAACAACTTAAGCTTTCGCTAATTATTTTCTATATTTTACAAGGCACATGCATTGTGGAAAGCTTGAAGATGGTTCTATAGATTTGAGTTATATCCCCTTTCAAACCTAGGAATATTGTTCATGTCTAGCCTCTTAATTTGACTATCCTTAATCTATCTTGCAAGAATTCTCACTACCTTTGTAATGTTTAGCATGCTTTGGGTAGCAATAAAATGCTCATTGAGGCCATGATTTTGGTGCCTATGATGCCCTCTGCTACCCCTTCGTTCATGGTGGAAAGTCTCTCTTGAATGCTCATGCCCTGCATCTTGACTTGTCCAATGATCCCTAAGATCATCTTGGTCCCGTTGGTCACCTCCATTATGATTGTGCCCCTTGTGGTTGCATTCAAAGCTAGAAGAGGAAGATGACAAGGAAGGTTAAGAGGAAGGAAAACTAGCATCATCACGGTGCCTACCACCCCCACTTCGATGATCACGATAATGATCGTGATCAAGTTTCTTATCTGCATCCCTACCATGCCTCTCCTTCTTATATTCCCCTTTGTCATTGGATGCATTCTTGCTAGAACCTAGATTATGAATCGTGGATTATAGGTTCTAGCTTTGACCTCCTTCACTAAAGTTAAAGAGAGGATTTTTGTCGAATGCAAAACACCCAGAGAAGGGTTCTCCACCATCTTTTTGGTACGCCAGGTACAGGGAATCATTGAACCACTTTCCCTTTGTAGATTTGTAGTGTTGCTCTAGTTGTTGATTCCTTAGATGTTGTGCATTAGTCAGATGATAATCTTTGGCATCACCATCTTGCACAACATTCTTAGCATGAAGTCCCTGAGGACCCAATCACATAAGAGTTTGTTGGAGCATCACAAGAATAGATTGGTTAGGTAGTAATACAATGTTGCCCTCCATGTCTCACCACTGCAATAGTTCATGCTAGTGTAGGATGAAGGTGAAATTGGATACATACTCATCAGGATAAGCATATACCACTCTGTATTGTTAGGGCACTTGTTAATTTACTCTATCAAACTTGGGTGGAGAATCACTCCTATGAGAAGAAGACATCTTGTGTTAGAAAATAAAAAAAATGCAGTGTGCTTCTTAAAATTGTTGTAGTTATTTTAGTGTATGATATGACTCTAGGATTCATTCCAATGATCTTGAATAATTTTTCACTAGGTCCTAGATAGTGCATGTAACAAACAAAAGGTCCCCGACAATTGTGCCAATGATGAGCAGCGAGGTACCCCTATGCCCAACCATACGAATCACAAGCATTCACATGTGATATGGTCAAATTCTGCAAACCTTAAGTTCCTAAGTACACTAGTTTCAGGATGTGAAATCTAATTGTGACAATTGTTGTCTTCTCAACTACACTTGTGGAGCTTAATTATATGGTTAATTGTAATCGAAGCATATGTTTTTTTTTATTATTTTGTATTTTATTTGTCTACGATTAAGAACAAGTTGAAACTTAATTTATGAACCAATTTAACTAATCTAATTGTTAATTAATAACTTACTATCCTAACATAAATATCTAGTCCCACTTTCCGTGCGCATATTGAACACATATAACGATGTTGGGTTACCAAATGTTAGGCATTGCTAGGATTACCAAGTGTCTAATGCATGCTCAAAGCTATCATACTTATGTGCTTAATTAATTTTTATTTAATAGAACTAGCTTACTTTAGCTTAATTACTTTGCATTATTAAATGAAATTGCATAAAACATTAATTGCATGAATAAAATATTTTAGCTAGCCAAGGTGTAGCAAAGTTTGATCAGAAAGCTCATCTTTATTTCTACACACTACTGTGCTTAGGTACAAAAGTGTTCGAATAAATATCCATACACTCAATGACTCCTGCTGCGGGCACTTTGGAAAATACTCTAACTTTGGAGAAAAGAAACTCCAAGAGCTCTACTATGTTATGAAAAAAACTATCTGGTAACTGTGTATGGAAACTATGCTGTGTATGGATATTACGATAGCACTATGATTAGTATGGACATATATTTGGTAACTAAGCACATAATGTTTGAATTTTTCAAGTGTGTACACCATGGTCATTATCTCCTTTTTAGTTGTGGTGTAATTTAATTGTGCTCTTATAATGCTTCTGCTAACACACTGTATGTAGTATGGTTTCTTTTGATCATCAAGTTGTGTTAGTACAACACCAAGTGCATAATTGGAAGCATCAATTATGATATAAAAAGATCTTGACCAATCTGAAGCTTGGAGGATTGATGTTTCAACTAACTTATGCTTCAAAGTTTGGAATGCCTTTTCATATAGCTCAGTCCACTCAAAGGGTGCATCCTTCTTCATTAGTTCTACAAGTAGTTTGGCTATATTTGAAAATTTTTCAATGAATCTCCCATAGTATCTTGTATGGCCTATAAAGGATCTTACATCATTCATTGTCTGTGGTTGTTGAGTGCTGCTTTAGATGACTTTGATCTTTTTGGGATCTACCTCAATATCCTTTTGGGAGATTTTATGCCCTAGCATTATGCCTTCCTAGACCATGAGATGACTCTACTGCCAATTAAGCTTCAGATTAGTTTCAACACATCTTTTAAGTAATTACTCCAACCAGTCTAGTGCTTGTTTAAAATCTAGCCCGTATGTGGAAAAATCATCCATAAAAACTTCAAGACCATTGCATATATGCTTCTAGAAGATATTTAACACTAGTCTTTGGAAGGTTTTTTGTGCATTACAAATACTAAAAGGCATATGTCTGTAGGCAAATGTTTCCCATGGACTAGTGAATGTGGTCTTTTCTTGGATTTCAGGTGTAATGCAGATTTGATTATATCTGTTGTACCCATCTAGAAAATTGTAATACTTGTGTCTTGAAATTATGTCTAGGACCTAATCAAAAAATGGCAAGGAGAAATGATCCTTGAATGTGACTAAGTGCAACATCCAGAAGTCAATGTAGATGTTCCATTTACCTCCCTTATTTGGAACTATCACCAAAGGATTGATCCGTTCACTATCTGCAATGGGATAGATGAATCCTACCTTTAGTAACTATTCCAATTCTTGCTTGACTAACCTCTTGAGTTTATGATTAAGCCTTCTTTAAGGTTGATGTTTTGGTTTAACTATAGGATCAATGTAGATCCAGTGTTGACAAACTCATGGATCAATTCCCATGATCTCATCATAAGACCACACAAATGTTGTAGGCCATCTATTGAGCACTTCTAGTAGTTTCCCTTTTTACTCTTTGTCTAGGTTGGCATCGACAATTACTGGCTTCTTATTTTTCAAAAATGCATATTCCAATGTTGTTGATAGGGTTTTCAATTCTAGCAGTTCTGGTTCCATTGTGTTTGGGATTTTCATGTGTTCCTAATCTATTTCTTCTTCCTGATTGATTTGAGGACAAGAGTGTCTTTTCCTTAACTTCTCTAACATATCTATTTCTTCTACATATGTATTGATAATTTACTCTTCAGGTTCTATGTATTTATCGAATTGATTTTCTTCACTTGTAATTAGCCACTTGGTATCCTCTTGTTGGGTGGTTGTTGCATACAGAAAAATTTGCATACATCTTATTTTAATATAGTTATTGCATGTCTTAGTCTTCTCTCATTTGATTGTTTAGATTCTTTGCATGCAATTTCACTCATTATTGTTGTATGCAATATATGGAACTAAGGTAGAGAAAGTTTGGAATTTAGTGGATAAGAAATTTGACACAACCCTAACAATTATGAAGGAAAAGACTAAACAAGCATTGGATAGGGGCAAGGAAAAGAAGAAGAAAAGAGACTATGAACAAGATAGTTATAAGCAAAAAGGAAAAGTTGCTACCGTTGAAGGATACACTGACTTCAATTTAGAGGAAGAGAAAGGATGCAAGGTGTGCCAATATGAACATCCCAAGGGATGTTGTCATGTTATGGTCTGCTTGCAAAAAACTAGGGTATATGCACTCAATCTAAGCTTCATCAAAAAGCAAGGACCTAGAAGACTTCCTTATCCTCAAAAATGCATATTCCAATGTTGCTGCTAGGACTTTCAATTCTAGCAGTTCCAGTTTCATTGTGTCTAGGATCTCTGGGTGTCCCCCATCTGTTTCTTCTTCTTGATTGATTTGAGGTTAGGAGTGTCTTTTCCTTAGCTATTCTAACTTATCTATTTTTGTTACATGGGTACTGATAATTTACTCTTCAGGTTCCATGTATATATCGGATTGAGTGTCTTCACTTGTAATCAACCACTAGGTGCCCTCTTGTTGGGTGGCTACTTCATACAGATAATTTTGCACACATCTTGTTTCAACACATCTATTGCATGCCTTAATATCCTCTTGTTTGATTGCCTAGATTATTTACTTGCAATTGCACTTGTTATCACTATATGCGATACATGAAACTCTTTATCTTTATATGATTTTGGCCCCACCTTCCTTGGAAATTTCTAGGGACAAATCACAGATTTCAAGCTTAGCATTCACAATGCTAAGCCAAGCTCTTCCCATCATAATCAGGAATTCTCCCTTGTTTTTCCCTACATGAATAACTAGAAAGTTGACAGGATAAGACTAGCCACTGATGGTAGTAATCACATCATGCACTTGTCCAAGTGGAACTATGATTGACTAGTCCACAAACTCTAGACGAATGTTACTTTTTTTTAGTGGTGGTAGATTCCAGGCCTGGTACATGTCTTGAGATATCGTATTCACTCCAAACCCAAAATCTAATAGAGCTTAGCATGGTTTTTGTCCTCCTATTTTGAGATAAACCAATGAACTTTCTGGATTAGTTCTCTTCTGTGGGAGATCTTACATTAATCCAATGAGTTATGGTTTGAGTGAGCATGATAGTTGTGATGTTTAAACTTGATAAATTCAAAAGCTTGCTACATTGAGAAGAGCTTGAGATAGATGGGGTAGAATTAGATATATTTCCCATCCATTGAGTCTTTTCTGGACTTGTTCTAAAGAATGATCATTCCCTAGGTTGAGACTCATAAGTAACCATTCCCTCATGCATATTAACTAGCCTTGTAGCATTCTTCTACTAGAATTGTGATGGCAATTTCCCCTACCTAATAGAAGATGACAATGGTGGTAGAAGATTTAAGTGTTGGCTAGAAGGACCAACTGTTGATGGATGCACATATGAGTTGGGATTAGTCCTTGGTGGCATTGAATAGTGATATTCTGGTGGATAATACTATGCAATCTAGACAGTTGCATTCATTGTTAAGATTGGACATTGGACATAGTATCCATAAGAATCAGGTTGTTGATATGGATACTATTGCCTTGGCGGTGGCATGGCCCATGTCTACAATTACTGCCACTACTGTTGGTATTGAACCTATGGTTGAGGGTAGGCTCTTCTTGGGTAAGAGGTTGGCTGAAAAGATTTCCTGATATTACCTTGAGGATAATGAAGGCTTCTAGGTCCTTGCTTTTTGATGAAGCTTGGATTAAGTGCATATGCCCTAGATTCTTGCAAGTGGGCCATAACAGGATAACATTTGTTAAGATGTTCATATTGGCATACCTTGTATCCTTCCTCTTCCACTAAACTAGAGTCAATGTACCCTTCAACATTAGCAATGTTTCCTTTTTTCTTGTAACTATATAATTTTTAGTCTCTTTTTTGCTTCTTTTCCTTACCCCTATTGAGTGCTTGTTTAGTCTTTTCCTCCATATTTTTAGGGATGTAGCAAATTTCTTGTCCACTAAATCCCAAACTTTCTCTACCTTATCTCCTATATCATTAACTAATTTTTGAATAGGTAGAGTCTTTTGCTAAATGGCATGGTCCAAGGTTTCCTCCTCTTGTGTTTCACAGACTTGTGCATCTCTCTTTTGGGTTGATGAATCTCTGTTATACTCTTCAACTGATTCCCTCTTTCTGAGTTCACCTTCCTCTTTTGCCACTTGATTGATTAGTCTTTGAATGCAATGGACAATCATTTCTAATAACCTTCCTTGGGCATAAACCCCAAGGGTCTCTTTGGTTTTGCTTCACAGCCCATCTACAATGTGTTTGAGTTGTTCCTTTAATGAAAATCCATGGCTTGGGCACCTACGTAGCAGTGAATAATATCTATCTATTATCGCATCAAGGGTCTCATGAGTTCCTTACTTTCATCCTTGGATTTTTTTAATAAGTTTAACACTCGTGAATAGGTTTGGTACTTGTCATTAAATATTTTAAGCATGGTACTCCAGCATCTAATGGATTCATGTTCCAATGACTTGTACTAGCTCTCTACCTCCTTTACAAGTGTTCTAGGAAATAACTTCAACTTTTCCCAGTCACTCTCTATGTTTTGAAGGGCATAGGCATCATGGAAAGCTTGAAGGTAATGCTATGGATCAGCGTTGTAGCCACCTTCAAGCCTTGGCATATTGTTCATGTCTAGCTATTTGATTGGGCTATCCTTCATGTTTCTATTTGGTATGTAGATAGCTTCTTGGATATTTATCATGCTTCGGGTTTCCATAAGGGATTTATCATCATGGTTGGGTTTGTATGCTCTATTATAGCAGTGACCACTTTTGTGCCAATATCTCTCTTAATCCCCTCTTCGTCTCCTTCATTTATGTTCTTCATCTTTTGTATTAGAATGATGTGAATATCAATCATGATGGCCATGAGTCCTTTTTTCCCTATCCTAGTCCCTATACTTGTTTCATCTCTTGTTAGAATCCTCCAATGATTGTGATGATGCAGATGAGGTAGCAAGAGAATGATGTTAGGTTGTTCTCCTTTCATGACTCTTGTATGCTTCTCTATAAGATTTAGTAGGAACCCTTGGCCTTGAGTCCCACTTATACCTTGACTCAGTAGCCTTCTCCTTAGGTTTCTCTACTAACGTGAAATGAAGTTGGGCTTTAACAAGTTTCTCAAGTCTGATGATAGGTGTTTTTGAAGGTTCCTCATGGTTCTAGTGGAGTTTCTTTGAAATAAATGCATCAGCGTCAAGTTATTCTAAGACAATAGAGGTGTTGACCTACTTCCCTTTATTGTGTGCATGCTTAATCTCCATGGTAGCATCTCTCCTCATCTACTCCTTTGTGGGTTAAATAGAGTCTTTCATGTGCTGAGTCACATGATACCCATCCTAGATCTAGTCCAAATGCATTGCCCTTAGAGCAGTTTGTAGCATGTTAAGTGCTGCACATTCTAGAGGTAGTACAATGTTGCCTTGCATGTCTCTCCACCTCATTTGATTATCCTAATGAAAGATGAAAGTGAAGACTTGATGGTAAGGATCAGTGTGAGTGTAAGTGATTATTGTCTGCATTAGCATCCCTCATTTTTCTTCATCAATGATTCTGTTACTACTTCTTCTTATTTCCTTGGTAGGTGATGATTGATCTTTTTTTGAAGTCATATTATATTTTTAGACATTATGTGTTAAGTGTGATTTTCTTATGGTTATAAGAATTGACTTTGTGTTTCAAATATAATGAACTTTGGAAAATCAATTACTAAGCATACACTGACGTGTCCCTAGCAATGAAGCCAATGATGAGCGGTGGAGTAGTCCAACATCCAACCATACGAGATATGAGTGTTCACGTGTAGCCCAGTCAAATTCCATGGACAATGCAATGTAATTATGCTAGTAATTGGTTAGAGTTCATGATCATTGTCTTCCCACATGAACTAGTAAAATCAATACGTATGGTTTAACTCATGGTGAGGTGTATAATATTGATGTTACATGGGCCATATTGCTCCTAGTAAACATAAAGTAAACAGAATGGTTCCTAAATCTAAGTGATAGTAAACATAGTCTAATCTAGCCTATGCAATGAGCATCTAGTCCTAATCTTTTGTTCATACCTTGGACTTCATGCAACTACTACTGAGGTTACCAAGTACCTCACTATTGGGCATACCAAGTGATAGTACTTTTGGGTTACCAAGCAGCTACACTTAGTGCTCAAGATTATTCATACTCATTCCACTTAACAACAGTAATGATAAAGTGCACAAAAAGTAAATTAGTAACTAGAGAAAATAGTAAACGTTAAGCTAAGTCAAAGCAGGAAAATTATTCTAAGTGTAAATAGTAAAGAAACTAAGTGATGTTGCAATGATGCAAAGTAATCTTGATTTTTATTTTTGTGCATGAAGCATGTCCAAGTACATTCCACTCAAATAAAAACTTCATTCAATTACTAAACATCACACTATGGGCATACACTCCTAAGTGCTAAGTGCTAAAAATAAGAAAAAAAAACTAACAGAATTTCTCTAAGTGTGAAATAAAACTATCGCTAGACCATGCACCTAAGTGTCATAGTTATAGGCCTACACATGTCTGTGATATCGGATACACAACATCGTACCTTGTGCCTCGATATCGTAGCTCTGATATCGGATGCCTGATATCGGTGCCAAAAAAATTTCAATTTATCGATGGAGAATGTGTGTTTGTGATTGTATTCTTATAGTACCATGAAAGAGTATAATAAGCAAGGACTTCAAATGAATATCCAAGACTTCAGAACAAGAGCTCAAAGAACCAAGACTTCAAGAACAAGAGCTATAATGATAAAATGAAGAGTAAAGTGAACAAGATGAGAGCATGGATGGAAACAAAGTCTACAAGCCAAACAAAGATGTTCCAAGGAGTATTGAGATGCCAAAATGATAAATGAATGCTCTAGATCTCACAATGTGCAAGCAATGTAGACATCTCACAAAAATAGCAATTGTTTATCAATGAGAGCTACAATGATAAAATGAAGACTAAAGTGAACAAGATGAGAGCATGGATGAAAATAAAGTTTACAAGCCAAATGAAGATGTTTCAAGGACTACCGAGAATTCCAAAATGAAAAATTAATGCTTTAGATCTCAAACTGTGCAAGCAATGTAGACATCTCACAAAAACAACAAATTTCTATCTTGCAAGATAGATGTCTCAGGGTAGACATCTTCATGTAGATGTCTCCACTTTTAGGTAGACATCTCTCATGAATTGACGCTGGTTGCAATTAGACATCCCATCTTTGAAGTAGATGTCTAAACTAGCCATTTAATAGTTGTTTTATGAATTCTGAGGAGTTTTCGGAAACTTCAATGCTATAAGACAATTTGAAAATCTTAGGAATTGTGCAAGCACTATTCATAGAAAGATTCATCATTGGCTCTCTAAGCAAATTTGTCTTTGTTCCTCATTATATCATCAATTATGTGTGTTTATTGTATTGAGCTTCAAGCTTAATGATCTATAAATTTAGTTACATTCTTTCTTTGTCTCTTTTCTTTTTTTCTTGAAGCCTTATGGGGTTGATGTTCTTCTTGCGAAAAGACATCTTTATTGAGCTTGTTGGGATCCTACGGGATTGAGTGTTTTTGCAACATCAAAATACTCTAGTGTGGAGCTCAATTTTGTAAAGGTTGTGGGATCCTCTAAACTACATTTTTGAGACTCGCCTCAATCCCTAATTTGCGAATTGACCAAACTTGACATTCATGATATCCATGTACACATTTTTCCACTTTTGTCATTCTTTCATACCATGCCATGGTATTATACAATGCATACAATGGTATGATATTGTTCTAAAGTATAATGATGATAATGAAATTGAAATTTGATATAATAAAACAACTTTAAATTTTTTTCCATGGTAATAATAATGGCTTCAAATAATTATTGTATATTTGATAAATGTAGCTTTTTTTTCTTGTGAAAAAGAAAAAACAAAAAAATAAGCAAATCTTACAAAGGAATGACATTAGCAACAATTTTGAATAAATTTCTATGTTAAAAATATCCTTTTCTTCGCAAAAGCAATGGCCTTGGTGGTAGACGTAGATGTCATTATTATCATACAACAAAAGTAAAAGTAGACATAGATGTCATTATTATCATACAACAAAAGTAAAAGCACCTTTTACTAAATGTTTCATTTTATTTTGATCAATGTTTGTGTCTACATGTGAATATACAAAGCATCACCAAGATAAATGGGATTTAATGCATACGAAGAACTACACGTTGAAGTTTATATTCTAGTTTTTGTTTTCAACATTGTTAGTGTAGAAGGGACACAACTAAAAATACACAACACATGTCAAAAATTTGATAAAGCTAAGATGATCTTTTACATCATTCAAATAGAAGAGATTGTTAATATTTTCAAGGCTTGTAATTTGTTGACAGAAGCCATAAGATGTTGTTGGACTTAATTACATAGGGTAAGTCTACCCAATTAGCTTGTCTTCACAAAGCTCCTTGCATCATGAACTAAAGTCGTTACAAATACAGTTTCTATTTCAAGTTTTTGATAGAATCAATCACCTTTGTGTTAACCTCATATAACACTTTAGCTTCACTAAGACATAACTTAGTGTTAAAAAAAATGCATATTTGGCTTACTATATCCAAAAACTCTACATATCTAAAGATCTCATCCTATGTATTTTCAATGTAGCTTCAATGTCAGCCTTAACCTCGCACCCTATCTTTGTTTTCTTTGCTAAAGTTAGCTTTACTTTTTGTCCTATTTTTTAGCAAGCTTTCCCAATGATGGTAAAATTTGCGAGGCCATAGAATTTGTGATTTATCACACATCAAAACTATATTTGATTCAAAATTGGATATATATGATTTGATATATATATTATTATTATCTTAATTTTTTACTTTAACTCCATGCTTATTGCTCGTTTTGTTTCATAATAATAATCAAAATTATATAATACAAATTTTATTTAAAGCTTAAAATCAACAAAAATAGAAATTTTAAGAAGATAATATTATTCATATATATATAAGTTATTTTCCATAAATTGGGGCTATTTGAATACGATTTTCATTTCAATTACTTTAATAGCAACTTTTGCTATTAGTAATTTCCAAGGGTGTTTGATTCTCTTATCCAAATTGATATTTCAATGTATGAACTCTCCAGTTTTATTTTTTCTATCATCCATAAGTTCTACATAATTTGAACATTATTCTTGTTCCTTGCCCAATAGTCATGTTTTAATATAATAGTCTTGTTCTTCGCTTAGGAATCATGTTTGATGGTTGATGAGTTATTATTTTATTGGTTGTGATATCACGTATGCGATATCGCATACGCGATATCACAGCTTGTCTCCTCATCTATAAATAAGAGGTAGATAGATCTGAGGAGGGAGTTCTTAGTTTTTAGAATTTCTTTTAAGTGTTAATTTTAAGCAGTTCTTCTCTCATCCTTCTCTCCCAATGCATGCCCACAGTGTGGTGGTTGTAATTGTACGACATCCTTATTTGAGTGTGACGTACTTGGACACACACATGACCGGCAATAAAGATCGAGATTACTTCATCATTGTAGCATCCACTTAGCTTAATTATTTATTAATTTTTATTTACTACTTTCTTAGTTAACATCTTCTTCACCCTTATCTCCTAGTAACGTGGAATGAGTACAACTTGATCACGAGCATTTAAAGTGTGACTACTTGGTAACCCAGTAGCGTACCTAGGATTTGCACTTGGTAATCCCAGTGGTAGTCGTGCACGAGGTCCAAGATGTGTACGAATGATTGAGGAATGGATGCTGATTGCACTTAGGCTAGCTTAGATTCTCTCTCACCCTCTGTCTCTTAGCTTAGTCAATATTGTTCCCCATTATCCCCAAGAGTAGCATTAATATAGGAACACATCATACACCTCACTTTGGACTAAACCATACGTAATAAAGTTAACACTAGTCCAGATGGGAAGACAGGGAACTGCAACCAAAGAATAACTGTCTAGATACCACAACTAGTTCGTCTGTAGAGTTCAACCGAATTGTGTGTGAAATTCTCGTAATCGTATGGTTGAGTGTAGGGGTACCTCGCCACCCATCATTGGCGCCGTTGCTAGGGACGGTGCTAGTTATCTAAATTAGTTATATCATACAAGGTTGTTGTAAAAGAATTAATGATATATCTTTTAGGAAGAAACAATTATAAAAAGTCACATATAAATTTACACACAATTGCATAACCATGCCTCTCCTACAAGACTATGATAATGCCACATCTAGTGAGGCAATTCATTGGAGAACCAACGAATTATATGACAATGAAGATTGAAGTACGCAACCTGAGGTCGGATTTTCTTATAAACATAAACGAAGGCAGCATCGTCCCAACACACGAAAGCATAACTTACTCGATGATAATGAACCCCTATACTTTACGGGTGCAGTGTTGATGGGAAAGGTTAATGTTAACCTGCCTCATCTATACTTTACGGAGATCTTGAGGAGGTTCGAAGAACGGAAGACAGGGGAGATGGCGTTGCCCTTCCCTTGCCTTATTAGGAAGCTGTGCTAATGTGCTGTTATTAAAGGATACACTAATGATGTCCTCCAAAAAGCCCAAAATGCTTCATATGCTGAATTGTTAAAGCCACTAGTCATAAGGAAAATCACTAGTGAGATGCTAGGACTGGAACAAGAAAAAGAACAAAAAACAGGGCCATCTTGAAATGATGTCCTCCAACCTAGCCAACTTCCAAGTACAGGGCCTAGCCAACAACAAGAAGTAGGGCCTAGCACGGGCCAAGATCAACCACCGTGGTCACAAGATTACAAACCGTCGATGGGCCATCTTAGGGCCATCGCTAATACGGTTAGTTGGGGAAGTCGTGATGATGTGAATCTCTTCCGCGTCATTGACGATGCTATACAGTCCATGGTTTCTTTGGATTGTGCAAGGGGTGAAGTATCCATCCATACAGGAGGAGGGGAGAGCACTTGGTCACAATAGATCTCAGGGAACGCTGCGTCATTCCAAGTGCAATTAGAAACTGGTGAAGGGGCCACAATGGTGGTCATGCAACACTAGGATGTAGCGAAAGCCGCAGAAGTGGTCGTAGACCACATTAAAGAATCGTTCAATGTACCTGTTGTGCCACCGGCAGATCTCACAGGAGCACAAGATGCTCAAACTCTGGCCAGAACCTCAATGACTCTTGCAGAATATGAGGATGTATTTGATCGATTGCTACAAATAGGACAAGTAATGACGTCCTTGTTTGACATCCCTTAAGATGTTATGACAATTTAATCAGACCTCATTTCCACCAAGGGGAAGCTGATCTTGATAGAGATGAGGGCTGAGCATGCTGAAGTAGAGGTGCAAAAATTACAAGAAATGCTCGTGACCCTACAAGCAGCACAGCGGGACCCTTTGCAAGTCGTTCTCGCAGACCAACTGGATAGTTTCAAAACTGAGCAACTGACCAAACTACTAACGGAGAATAAGAAGGTGGCAGAAGAAAAAGAGAAGGCCATTTGGGATGCCTCTGCAGCACAAGCGTAAACTTATGCACATACCAAGACACTCAAGATCCTTACAAAAGGAAAAAAAATAGCTTGTTGCTGACAACCTTCAATTGACCTCTTTGGAAAAGCAAAAGAATGTTCTCGAAGAACATGTTCATCAGTTGCGAGAACAATTCATCCAGGTCAACCAAGACATGAACCGTTTAGCTAGGGAGAATCAAACCCTCTCAATGGAGGAGGTACGCACCATCCGCCAGAAGATGGCTATCGAAATAAGCGTGTGGCAAAATGAGGCTAAACGGCATGAAAAGCTCAAGGAGCACTTATGGGACTAGGTGGGAATGTACAAACAAATCATTGAGAAGGAGATCCATATGGCCAAGGCCCACATCAACGTTATTAGTGCTCAACACACTGATTGATGGGCCATAGTGGACACATATGCATTTGTCCACCAGGTGGAAGTTAAGAACCAGGACCTGCAGATCGAAGATCTTATAGAATACATGGAGTTGGCAAACTTGCGGTATGCTAACCTTGTCATGTTAACAGCAAGGTGCTCAAGAACGGAGCTCGAGCAACAAGTAGCCACCGCCTACATCAAATATGAAACAGAATTTGCAGAACGCAAGAAGATATTGCAAAAACTAGAGATTGAAAATTCTAAACTTGAGGTGGTTAAAGCAGGCTACTAGGGAAAAAAGGGTGTTGCAACAGACTTAGCTTGATGACTTGTAGATTTTCAAGAATACAGAGACAAATCCAGAGCCTACGAGGAGGAACGACGAGTGTTTGCAGCTTGGTATGTCAAGGCAAATCAAATGTTTCCACAACTACCCTGCCCATTGGAGGTGCCGACTTCATCAAACATCGGAACATTAGCATGGATGGCACAGGATCCCTGAACCGAAGAGGAGAAACTCCAGGCCATACTTCAATGCCATCAAGTCCTAAGACCTTGAGCACAAAACAACAGAAAGGCACCCATGGAGGAGCCACTGCCATCAGGAACTACATGAGTTCCATCAATTTTGTAGCTATAGGATTTTCTTTTGCATTCTTTGTGTTGTGTTTCAATTTTGTTCTGATACGACACTACAGCATGATCCCATTCTCACCAGTCAATAATCCCATACCTATCCACTGTGTAATCAATGGAGCTTGTTCTCACTGTAACTTGAGGATGAGTTTTCATTCAGTCGTGGGGGTATGATGAGTTATCATTTTATTGGCCGCGATATTGCATACATGATATCACGTACACGATATCACAACCTATCTCCTCATCTATAAATAAGAGGTAGACAGATGTGAGGAGGGAGCTCTTAGTTTTTAGAATTTCTTTTAAATGTTAATTTTAAGTAGTTCTTCTCTCACCCTTCTCTCCTAGTGCATGCCCGCAGTGTGGTGATTGTAATTGTACGACATCCTTACTCGAGTGTGACGTACTTGGACACACACATGACCAACAATAAAGATCGAGATTACTTCATCATTGCAGCATCCACTTAGCTTAATTATTTATTTAATTATTATTTATTGCTTTCTTAGTTAACATCTTCTTCACCCTTATCTCCTAGTAACGCGGAATGAATACGACTTGATCACGAGCATTTAAGTGTGATTACTTGGTAAGTTATTATGCTCATTGACTGGACTACAAAATAAATTATTATTATTATTATTATTAACTTGGCTTCATGTGCCCCCCTCCAAGGAGGGGGAGTTAAAACGAGGCCGCAGCGTTGCGTCCGTCTGTGTGTATCTGAGTGAGAGCCAACATGATGAACCCTAACCATGATGATGATGATGATGCCAAAATGTCTGTGCAACGCAGCTCTGCTCCTGAAACAACACACAACACACCCAAAATAACAGTAACGACAGTCGTTACCATGATTCTTGTTTGTTCATGTTTCAGTACCACTCCGTGTGTGAGCCTGCCGCAGCAGCAGCAAGACATGCAGGCTTTGTTAGCGTTCAAAAGCGGGATAACGGAGGATCCTTATCATGTAACAGCAAATTGGTCTCAACAATCTGCAGATCCCTGCAACTGGACAGGCGTTTTCTGTTCTCAACTCCATCATGGACAAGTGGAACGGATCATTTTGCCCGGCAAAAAACTTGTGGGCAGCCTTGCTCCTGAGATAGCCGATCTTTCTTCGCTGCAAGTTCTGAATCTCAGCTCAAATACCTTTGCCGGATCCATTCCTCCCTCGTTTGGGCGCTTCGCAGCTCTGAAGCATTTGGTTCTGCAGCAAAACACCATCAGCGGTTCCATCCCCCATGAAATTGGCAACATTTCAACGCTTGTGGGTCTTGATCTTTCTCAAAACAAACTGACCGGCGGCATTCCTACTTCTATTGGCCGGCTTTCTAAACTCGTTTATCTGCGCCTCTCCAGAAACCGTATGCTTGGTGGAAAGCTTCCTGTTCTGGCAAATTTAGAGAGTCTGCAAGATCTTTCAGTTTATGCAAACGGGCACACTGGCATCATTCCCTCCTTTCTTTGCAACTGGACTCGATTGGCTTCTGTGGATCTGTCTCAGAACAAGTTCACCGGGACCCTGCCTGATTGCATTGGTTCCCTTGCAAGCCTCCGCAGTCTTGATGTCACGTATAACATGATTTCTGGAGAAATCGTCCAAGGGATTCTCAACTGCACCAGATTGGAATCGTTGCAATTGTCAGAGAATAAGATTGGAGGACGCATTCCGCTGCAAATTGGGCGCAGACTTACAAAGCTGAAGATTTTGTCCTTGTCTGGAAACAGGCTTACAGGAATCATTCCACCTTCTTTCGCTAATATCACAGGTATGACCCGCTTGGCACTGGCTCATAATTTCATTCAAGGTCACATTCCGTTGTACTTTAGCAGATTTTCTATGCTGGAATCACTGGACCTCAGTTACAATGAATTTGAAATTGGATTGATGGGTTCCAATGGGGAAATTTCTGAGCTCAAAGCACTGTCAAATTGCTCCAACCTGTATAGGTTGCACCTAGACCACAATAATCTCACAGGAGCTCTGCCCTCGGAACTAGGAAAGCTTGGGAGGAGTCTTCAATTTTTGACACTGTCTGAGAATTTCGTCAATGGCAACATAGCAGATGCTACATGGAACTTGTCGTCGTTAGTGATCTTGGATTTATCCAGTAACAAACTTGGAGGAGAAATTCCAGCCTCCCTGGCCAAAATGACAGCTCTGCAAGAGCTGAATCTATCTGACAATAGGTTTTATGGTTCTATTCCCAGCGAGTTTGTTAGGATGAATCAAAGCCTGACGTATCTGTATCTTGATGCTAATAACTTGTCTGGCCCCATTCCAACCTTCATTTCTGCCTTGCAAAATTTGCGTGGCTTGTCATTGAGCAGAAATAACTTTTCCTCCCAGATTCCCCCAGAGATTGGGGAATGTCTGCTTCTCGAAACTCTTGATTTATCAGGTAATAGATTGTCCGGTCAAATTCCGGAACAAGTTGCAAATCTTCAGAACATTCACGATTGTTTCAATTTGTCTAACAATGCTCTCAATGGGCAAGTGCCTGCTGCAATAGGAAGAATGGAATTGGCAGAGTGCATTGATCTGTCAAACAACAAACTCTCCGGCAATATCACAGAACAGATGACACGGTGGCTCAGCATCAAAATCATGAACCTGTCTTTCAACTCTTTCACTGGTTCCCTGGCCAAGTTATCCGGGCTCGTTGTACTGGAGGTTATTGATCTCTCGGTAAACAACTTCACAGGTTCATTGCCAAATTCAATTTATGAACTCAGTTACCTTGAGTTCCTCAACTTCTCTAGCAACAATTTTGAAGGTGCAGTTGAATGTCAAGGCTCCTTCAAACGACTTACCAAAGAATCGTTTCTGAAAAACCCCAAACTCTGTGGAAGCTGTTTGCCCAAAAAAGGTTGAAATGAATCAGCATACAAACACCGAAAAGGTAGTCTCTGTCATCGAACATGGTGCAATTCTGGTTTGCAGCATTTTAACAGTCGTTCTCACAGCATTTGCCGTGTTGCAATGGCGAAGGAATAAGAAATTTACAGCGTTCGAGCAGGCAGAGGCAGAATGCGTGGTGAGGGAGCAATTTATAGGGCTGTCAAGGGAGGATCTGAGCAGGATCACAGCAAATTTCAGCGACGACAACTTGATCGGGAAAGGAAACTATTCCCGAGTGTACAGGGGCTACATACTGTCGGGAACGCAAATAGCAGTGAAGGTATTCAACCAAGATTTGGGAGAAATTGCAGAGAAAAGCTTTGCAACGGAATGCAAGGCTCTGCGCCTGGCTCGTCACAGGAATTTGGTGAGTTTCCTGGGAGCTGTATCAGATGGGCAGGATTTCAAGGCACTGATAATGGAACTCATGCCAAATGGCAATCTTGATAGCCTTCTGCACGCACATGATGATGATGTTGGGCGTCTTGTCAAACTAAGTATGCAGAGACGAGTGCAGATTCTTCATGGATTGGCATCTGGGCTCTGTTATC
The DNA here is from genome assembly GCA_015680685.1 of Gnetum montanum. Lineage (NCBI taxonomy): Eukaryota > Viridiplantae > Streptophyta > Gnetopsida > Gnetales > Gnetaceae > Gnetum > Gnetum montanum. Next base: position 913,457 of record MNCI01015802.1, on the reverse strand, counting down.
TGCACCATGACTGTTCACCTCCGGTGGTACATTGTGATATCAAACCCAAGAATGTGCTTCTGGATTCAGAAATGGTTCCTCGTCTCACTGATTTTGGACTGGCTCAGCTCTTGGGTCCATGCCCCCTTCCTTGCGTTTATCATGCATATACAACCATGTATTTGCCTGGCACCGTAGGTTATGTGGCTCCTGGTAAAGTTTCACTCACCTTATTCTCTCTACTGTAATTTCTGGTTTCAAACAATAAGAAATCCATGATGATCACCGACTCATCTTAATTGTGGGTTTTGCCAACAGAGTATGGGATTGCAGGCAGTTTGTCAACCAAAGGAGACGTGTACAGTTTTGGAGTTGTGGTTCTAGAAGTGCTGACTCGCATGAGTCCTACTCATCCCATGTTCTGTGGTAATAACACTCTCAGAAAATGGGTTTCAAAAACCATTCAAGGGAGCAAAGAGGGACGGAGGCAGAGGCTGACTGAGATAGTGTATAGAAAAGATGAACATGAAGCTGCTGCTATTGCAGAGGATGAACATGAAGAGAGAGCCATGGAGGGTTTGGCTATTTTAGGACTGTGGTGCACATCTGCAGATCCCAATACAAGACCCAACATGATCAATATTGAGAGCTTTCTGGCTCAGCTGTTGTCTCCGACATCATGGATGACATCATTGCAATCCATGATGGGAACTATGGATGATGAACGTTTAAGCATGCTGTGCTCTGAACCTGCTCACATTAGTTTTTACCCAGATAATCCATTTAACAGAGAGGTTGAATTTCTTACCCTCTCTACAGTTTGACTGATTTGAACAGCAAAGACCTGACTAAATTTTCAGGTTTCATTGTATTGGGTTCCTAGAAAGAAGGTATTTGTTTACCAAATCATGATGACCTATGTCCAGAAGTCCATAGGCTTCATTTGTTAGGAATTGATCATCCTAAATGCCCCATTTGTAAAGCGGATGATTCTTTTCAACACGTCTTTTGGGATTGTTCATTCTCTCAATACATTTGGAAATGGTGTCAATCTCTCCAAGTCTTCCTTCCTAATCATTCTATTCGTTTTCCTCAATGTATCCTTCAAGATGATTGTGTTAAGCGTCACCTTCAAAAAGCCTGGAAAATCCTCCTATTTGAGATTATCTTCTTTATTTGGAAATGTCGTCTAGATGCTTGGTATCAAAACACAAACTATAATGAATTTGACTACGGTATGAAATGCTCTATTGCTAGTAATGTTCAACTTCACTGTCGTGAACTAGGCTTTCTCAATAATATTACCTTTTCCAACTGAATTCTCTTTGAATTACCAAATGCTAATCGTTACTGGGTTACCAAGTGTTACACGCATGCTCGAATGATCGTACTATGTGTGCTTACTTAGGAGAGTTGTAGGGTGAGAGAGAATCATTAATTAACTAAGAAAAGCATTAAGTAACAGTAATTGACATTAATTAATCTATTCTAAATGTTGCAAGGTTTATCACAAAGTTCGTCTTTATTGTCGTACACAAGATGTGCTCATATACACAATGCTTGAATAAAGATCTGTTCACTTTATGACTTCTACTGCGGGCACGCAGAAATAATTCTAACTCTGAGAGGGAGAAAAGGCAAGAGTTTGGGTAAGGGATTAAGACTAACTATGCAAACCAAGTGTGTCTGCCTCTTATTTATAAGCAACAATGCAGGCCACAATATTGTGTACATGATATTGCATGGAAGGTCACGAGATCGCGTACGTGATATCGTGGACACGATATTGCAGCTCATCATACCCCCACGGCTAAATGAAAATTCATCCTTGAGTTCCTTATAAAATATTGAGAAGGTATGGGATTATTGACTGAATGAGAATTGATAGTGACAGGGAATAATAGACTCAGTGCCCGGTGAACGAATCGACAAACATATTACAACATTGGTGTTCACACCCTTTGTGGTGAACACTGTATATGGATGACATCCAGACCTTCACTTGACAACTTGAAGAGAAAGAGGCAGAAAAGAAAATAAGGCATGTTGCTGCTAATGTCGAGATTGTGCCTTCCGTTGTTTATCCATAGCCATGTGACCAGACTTGTTCCTGGTGTAAACGTTTCAGCTCCAGTCCATCTCAAGTGCTTCCTCCTATTCTAGTTCATAGTTCGTGTACTCGCCATCTACACACACAACATAGTCACAAATGAGCAAGGATAAGTAAGCTACAATGCAATTAACACCTTGCCTTGATATAAAGTGCATTGGCTGGGTTGTGATTATAGCAGAAATTGGGTTAGAGGTTTATTACTGATAACTACCCACAGTGTAGGGGTTAGGCAAGTAGTAGAATGGAGAAATTGAAAAATTTGTGCGAGGGCCCCCACAACTAAGAGCAAACCTCTAGTAGCAATAAGATGGAAAAATATAAGGAACAAGAAAGATGGAAAAAATAACAATGGCAACGCCAATAAAGTGGATGTCAAAGATGGGGATGAAATGAGAAATGGTTGATTGCAGAGAATGTTTAAGGAAAAGAACTTAACAATTGTACCAAAAAGGAATGCCAATGGATCCTCCCCAAAGCAAACTTATTCTCTTTATGCCCTGACAAACCCACAAACCAAAGAGTCTGTAGGCTTTAGGAATGTCATTTGGAAGGAAAAGTTAAAAAACATATCCACAAGAATTTACCAAAGAAAAAAAATGCATCAACCAAGATATGGACTAATCATAAAACTGGCAATGAGGTGGAAAATAGAAAGAAAGATGGAGAGTAGAAATGGAATGGAATCCCAAGAGCAAAGTTGTGTAAAGTCCCTTGTGTATGTCATGGTTAATGTGACTAAGTAGAATTCATTCCAAATCTAGACTCAAACCAACCTCACTCAGTGACCTCGCATCAATACACTTGGCCAATCCATCCTCTTAAAGCAACAAGAATGCCTTCACAAAGAGTCACCACCATTCCAAGGAGAGCGATATGGAGAAGCAAGAAGCGAGAAAGAGCCTTAGTTAGAGGGAACCTTCAGGCATGGGTAACATGTCTTTCCAGTGCCATAACCAATGCTTGTAGCCCATATTTCTTTATTATGTCTAAGGGGTGTGCTTTGAATTCCCACTTTTCTTTTCTTTTATTTTTATTTTTTATTTTTTGCTTGAGAACCACACCATGCAAAGACTTATTTTTATTCACTTAGCTTCCTGATATTTGATCGATGGCATAATGGCAAAAAACCCAAGAAAAAGCATCCAAGGACCCAAGAGAATGGCCAACACAAATGCATCGAATCCCCTTGAAGTCACATCCTTTTCAACCATTAAGTCCTTCCTTTAGTTTGAAAAATACCAAGCCACCAATTTATTAAGAAATTGATTAGAAAAAAGGGACTATACAATTCCAAGCTAAGGGAGACCACAGAGTTGAATAGATGAATGGACGACGTGGACTCATTGCCTGTTTTATCAAAAGAACCATATCATAATATCAACATCATAATTCAAAGGTAAAAACCAAACATTAGCAATCAATAATATATAATTCAATCCACCATCAAGAGAACTTATTGTATGATGAATGAAAGTAAATCAACCAAACAAAGAAATAGTAAAAATGTGAACGATGGTGTAAAACAAAAACAAAAATAAGAAAGATTGAAAAAATGTGTAAAACAAAAAAATACAAAAAGGGCTAAGGGCTTAGAATGGTTGGCATAGGTGGCCATCTCCGCCACGACTGAGTTGGAAGAAGGAGATCTGAAATAGCGAGCAAGGTTATCCACCAACAAAGGTAGTATGAGTACTGGCTATTTTAAGCTCATGGAAAGGTTTGGTTTGTTGGATTTTGACCAATAGTTTCTTATCTGAGTTCTCAAGTTTGTATATCATCATGGCCCCTGAAGGAAAAGTTGCATGAATGACATAAGGTCCTTTCGACAGCATTTGAAATTTGGCACGTTGTGGCACATGTGTGGGATTCTAGTAGAGAACCTTATCTTCCGGTTGATATTTAACTTTCCTAATTCTTAGGTCATGATATTGTTTATTGAAGGCCTTGTGCAATTCATTAGATGATAGGGTGGTCAATCAGTTCTCATCTAGCAGGTTAAGGATCATCAACTATTATTTTTGTGCTAGATCGAGGTCAAGGTTGAGGTCACATGTCATGGATAGTGTACGGAGCTCAGTTTGAATGGGAAGCGTTGGTAATTTACCATACACTAACTCATAGGGAGAGTAGCCTATAGGGAGTTTCCATGTGGAGTAGTACGCCTAAAGAGCATCGTTTAGTTTAGTGCTCCAGTCTCGCCTAAACTTGCTAATGGTTCTTGTCAATATTTTCGTAATCTCCCTGTTGGTGACTTCAGCTTGACCGTTTGCTTGGGGGTGATATGGTGTAGTTAGTTTGTGCTCAACCCCTAAGCGTTGCATTAATTTTTCAAAAGTTACACTTGTGAAGTGTGTACCATTGTCTGAAATAAGTGCACGAGGCACACCAAACCTAGTTACGATTTGTTGTTGAATAAATTATGCAGCTGTAGATGATGTACAATCCTTAACAGTAGCTACTTCTGCCCATTTTGTAAGGTAATCAACGACAATGATAATATAACCTTTTTCATTGGACATTGGTATAATCAGCCCCATAAAATCAATTCCCCAAATGTCAAAGGGTTCTAAAGGTTGAATCCATTGTTGTCAACCCTCCATTCTAGCAATCATCCCCCCATCATGTTGGTAGTGCTCACAAGATTGGATGAAATGATGGACATCCTGGAACAATGTAGGCCAATAATATCTTGCAAGCAAGATCTTAATGGTTGTTCATTTCCCAGTGTAATGACCCCCACAAGGACTCTCATGAGCATCTTGGAGAACTCGTAGTGGATCTACATCGGGAACACACCATTGGACCAAGCCATCAAAACATACTTTGTAAAGCTGTCCATTGATTTCCATAAAATACTTGGATAGAGAAGAAACTGTTGTTTCTTTTTAGCATCAAACCCTTGTGGTGTTTGTTGTGTAAGGAGATAGGTGAGAATGCTACTATACTAGTTTGTCTTCATGGTTAATTGATTATTCATTACACCTACAAAGAGGAGTTCATCTGAGAAATAATCAGAAATTGGATACTCATCCTCTTTGTTGTCCCATTGCAACCGAAATAAATGATCAACAACTACGTTCTCGGTGCCTTTATAATCGATCATCATAAGATCGAACTCTTGTAAGATTACAAGCCATCGTATGATGCGAGGGCTTATCGTTGGTTTATTCATTAGGAACCTTATTGCACTATGATCTGTGTGTACGGATACCTTATAGCCCAAGACATAGTGCCTAAATTTTTTTAGTGCGAACACTACATCCATTAATTCTTTCTCTGTTGTAGTGTAGTTAAGTTGTGCACCAGTGATACTTCTACTTGCATAGTGGATGTAATAAGGATGTTTTTGATCATCTAACTGTGTAAGTAAGGCTTCTAAAGCATAGTTGGATGCGTTAGTCATTATGTGGAATGGCCTAGATCAATTAGGAGCTTGTAGGATAGGTGTTTCTACTAGCTTCTATTTTAAAGTTTGGAAAGCTAGTTCGCAGTCCCTAGTCCATTCGAAAGGTACAACATTTTTCATTAGTTCAACCAATGGTTTTTCAACCTTTGAAAAGTTCTCAATAAACCTTCTATAGTAGCCAATATGTCTAAGGAATGGTCGGATATCTTTTACAGTTTCTGGTTGACAGGTAATTCCTTGGATAACTTTGATCTTTTTGGGGTCTACCTCTATCCCTATTCATGAAATTTTATGCCCTAGTACGATGCCTTCTTGGACCATCAAATGGCTTTTCTACCAATTGAGCCTTAAATTGGTTTCTACACATCATTTTAATACTTGCTCTAACCAGTCCAAGGCTTGATCAAAGTTTGCTCCATAGGTGGAGAAGTCATCCATGAAGACCTCCACATCATTTCCTATCTACTGTTGGAATATGATTAGAACTAATCTTTGAAACATTGCAGGGACATTGCACAAGCCAAACGACATCTATTTGTATGCAAATGTTCCCCAAGGACTAGTGAATGTAGTCTTAGCTTGGTCTTCTAGGGCTATTTGTATTTGGTTGTACCCACTGTACCCATCCAAAAAATTATAGTAGTGATGCCTTGCAATGGTGTCTAAGACTTGGTCAATGAATGGCAATAGAAAGTGGTCCTTGAATGTTCCCATGTTTAGTAGCCTGAAATCTATGCACACCCTCCATTTGCCCCCCTTTTTGGGCACTATCACTAAGGGACTAACCCATTCGCTATCAACAATGGGGTAGATGAACCCAGCTTTTAGAAGCTATTCAATTTCTTCCTTAACTACTTGCTTCAGCTTTGGGTTCAATCACCTCTACGGTTGTGTTTGAGGCTTCATGGAGGGATCGGTGTAAATTATATGTTGGCATATCCTAGCATCTATTCTAGTTAATTTGGGATATGACCAAGCGAAGGCTTTTGACCATTTATTTATCACTTTCAACAGTCTTTCTTTTTGTTGAGGAGCAAGCTTCATGTTAATAATTAACGGTTTTCCATTTTTAAGAAACGTGTATTCCATACCGGTGGGCAATGGTTTTAGCTCAAGGGGCTCTTACTTAAACTTATCAAGGATTTCCAACTTCCCCCAATTGATATTTTCAAGGTCAAGACTTGGAAGTTGGAAATGGACTTGCTGTAATGTGTCTATGCTATCAATGTAAGTGCAAGTCAAACCCTCAGTTGGTTCCATGCATATAGTTAAACTACTCTCTTGATCAGTTGTCAACCATTGGGTGCCTTCCTATGTTGTGGCTACTGCATAGAGGCATCTTTGTATATCAATCACTTGTGCACACTGATTGCATGTAGGCAATGTTAAACGTTGTACAAACCATGACTTCTGCATGCAATTACACCCTGTGTCACTATATGCGATGCATGGAACTTTCTTCTTCTCGATCTTTCCAAATGTATTTTCTTTTGATATTTCTAGGGAAAGATCATGAATTCCTAGGCACGCATCAATTATTCTTAGCCATGCTCTTCCCACTATGATTGGGAAGGCCCCCTTAATGTTGTTCACTTGAATCACTAGGAAGTCAGCTGGATACGACCACCCATAAACAGTGGTGACAATGTCCTTCACTAGTCCCAATGGGACAGTGATGGACTGGTTGGCCAACTCTAAACAAATGTTACTCTTTTTTAGTGGAGGTAGGTTCCAAGCCTTGTACATTTCTTGAGAAATCAAGTTGACACCAGAACCTGAATCCAAAAGAGCTTTGCACAACTTATTTCTAGCAATTTGTAGATATATCAAAGGACTCCCAATATCAAAGAATTTCTTAGGAAGATGACCAACTTTTATCCAATCAGTGACGATAGAGTTAACATGACCGTATGTGTTGAGTGTGGTTTTTGGGTTGAAGGGAGCTTCGAAGTTTCAAGTGATAGTGAGGCAGTCGAAGAATTAGCCGCTTGTGGTTGCAAGGGCTTAGTTGGATTGTTGGTTCTAAAGAAAGGTCTTTTCTTCATGCGCTTGTCAGAACTAATAGTAGGTTGAGGGTTAACAGCCCTTGTGGCGTTACATTGCTATGGATGGGTAGGGAGTTCACCTTGCATAGCTGGAGTAGGTGGTAATGGAGTTAAGGGTGGAAGAGGTGTAGCCAGATGAGAAGGATGGTATGTTTGTGGAACATCGCCCCTAGGAGAAGGAGTCCTATAATACTCACGAGCTTTGTAGTAAGGTTGAGGAGTAATGTGACCAGTAGAGTCACGTGGAGAGATTGGCTACTGCATGTAATATCCATATGGGTCAGGTTGTCGATAAGGATACTGTTGCCTTGGTGGTGGCATTCCCCATAATTGTGGGTACTACCATTGTTGATACTGCTCAATCAATTATGGTGAAGTTCCACTTGGATAATATGTTAAGGATTGGTGGAACTATATTGAGTTACCTTGAGGATAAGGTAACCTTTAGGGTGTTTGCCTTTTGTTTAATCATGGGTTGAGTGCATACACCCTAGACTCCTGCATATGTGAGATTATAGGGCAACATCCCTTAGGATGGTCATATTGGCATGTCTTACATCCACTATCATTGTTGGTATTTGAATTCAAAACCTCCTCAATGATGGAAACTTTGCCCTTACCCTTGTTATGTGCATGTTCAGTTTCTCTCTTTTTTCTTTTTCCATGATCACTACCTTGCTCTCTAGACTCCTCTACTATTTTAAAAATAGTTTGAAATCTATCCTCTAGGGAATCCCACATTTGTTCTACCTTTACTGATACTTCTAATGCTAATTTTTGGATAGGTGAGGTTTTCCTATTCACCATCTCTTTGAGTGGTGACTCTTCTTCATCCTCATAAAATCTTACTCCCCTCTTTCAAAGGGAAAGATCTGTGTTATATTTCTTTGCATTCTCGCTTTTCCTTAGCTCACCTTCTTCTTTAGCAACTTGCTCCAATAATCTTTGAACTTGATGGGTCCTAAGCTCAGATAGCCTCCCTTGGGCATACGTCCCAAGGGTTCTTCGTGTTTCATGCCTAAGCCCATCTACGAGATGGCGTAGTTGATTCCTCTGCAAATAACCATGGCCAGGACAATGATGTAACAGTGCATAATAGTAGCCCATGGCAGCATCCAAGGGTTCATGGCCTCCTTGTTTCCATCCTTGGATTTCCTTTTGCAAGTTGGACACTCGGGAGTACGTTTGGTACTTATCATTGAACAATTCTAACATGGTACTCCACCTATGAATGGATTTTGGTTCTAAGGACTAGTACCAGCTCTCTGACTCTTTGACTAGTGTCTATGGGAACAAATCAAGTTTTTGCCATTCGCTTTCTATGTTTTGTAAGGCACATGCATCATGAAATTCTTGTAGATGATTTTGAGGATCAACGTTGTATCCCCCTTCAAATCGTTAAATGTTGTTCATGTCTAATCTCTTGATCCTACTATCTTTTTGGTGCCTTGTTGGGATTCTAACGGCCTCAGTTATGTCTAGCATACTTCGAGTAGCGAGTAGGGGTTCTTTGTAATCATCCTATTTATGGCATCTATGATGGCTATGTTGTTCCCTACTCTCCCTTCTTTCACAGTGTATTTCTGTAGAGTGCCCTTGTCCCCTTTCTCGACTATTTTGTCTATGAATTCCGTTTCACTTACCCTTATCCTCATGGTCTTTTTCCTTATGACTACATTTAGATCCTGAAGGAGAGGGTGAAGGAGATGATGAAGGTGAAGAAGGAGGAGGATCATCATAATGTCGATGCTTTCTTCCTTCTCTTCAGTGGTCGTGGCTCTTATCGTAGTTACAATCGGAATGTCCATCTTTGTCATGTGTTCATGTTCCTTTTTCAGACCCTTTATGTCTAACAATACCAAAATTTAGGTTATGGATAGTTGAGTAAAGATTTTGATACATAACCCCTTGACTAAAGTCAACAAGAGGAACATCATTATGTGGACGACTGCCTAAGGCAGGTTCACCACCCTCATTTTCACTTAGGACATGTGGGACATTCTATGATAACTTTTCCTTCATGGATTCATGGCGTCTCTCCTATTGCAAATCCCTTTAACATTGTGCCTCCGTGGATCAATACTCTCTCGAGCCATGATCATGCACAACATACTTTTCCTATAAGTGTTGCATACCAATTTGTGTGAGATCATAAAGAAGCATGCCTGGGATAGAGCGATTAGGAGTTAATACTATGTTAACTTCTAAATCTCACCAATGCAGTTGTTCATCCTGGTGGAGGATAGAGGTAAAGTTCAGTACATATTCATTGGGATGAACATATACCACACGAAACTGTTGAAAGACTGGTGGATTATCATGTGTACTATGCCTCCAATTGTTCCCTGTATCAGACCTAGGCAATGAAACACTTTCATACAAACAAGGAGACATGACTATCTATTCAGTGTGTAATGTATTATTATTTATTATTTATCTTTAACCAACCCCAAGGGTTCCTTCCAACAATGTGAAAGATTTCCTATGTTCTGGGTAGTGCACAAACAACGAAGTCCTTGGCAATGGTGCTAATGATGAGCAGTGAGTATCCCTACACTCAACCATATGAATACAAGCATCCACACATGATCTGGTCAAATTCCAAGGACTAAGTCCTTATGCACCTTTGTGGAACAAAAATGGGTTGATCAATTGTTGTCTTCCCAAGCTTACTTGTATGTCACGATTGTATGGTTAAGTAAACTTGAGGCATATGATTTTTATACTTTTTTGTGTTTTTATGTTTTTCTACTTATAAGGGAGGAGAGAGATAACTAAGGAACTAATTTAATTTGACTACTTATTAACTAGGCTCTAATTGATACAAACACCAGTATTCGTTCTCACTTACCGTACACATCCTAAACTAGTGCAACATTACTAGGATTACCAAATGCTAATCGTTACTAGGTTACCAAGTGTTACACGCATGCTGGAAGTGATCATACTATATGTGCTTGCTTAGGAGAGTTGTAGGGTGAGAGAGAATCATTAATTAACTAAGGAAAGCATTAAGTAATAGTAATTAACATTATTAATCTATTCTGAATGCTGCAAGGTTTATCACAAAGTTCATCTTTATTGCCATATACAAGGTGTGCTCAGGTACACAATGCTCGAATAAAGATCTATTCACTTTATGACTCCTACTGCGGGCACGTAGAAATAATTCTAACTCTGAGAGGGAGAAAAGGCAAGATTTTGGGTAAGGGACTAAGACTAACTAGCAAACCAAGTGTGCCCGCCTTTTATTTATGGGCAATGAGGCAGGCCACAATATCATGTACGTGATATTGCATGGAAGGCCATGATATCACAGATGCAATATCATGGCTCATCAGATATATATATTTTTTATCCTTAGATCTTTTCTAAATGTTGACTAAGAATGTTTTGTGTCCTACCCCATTATAATTTTTTATTTTACATAGTTTATTTTTATTACAATGTAGTTTTTCTTTCTTTACATAATTTCTTATTAGCTTAGGATAATTTAAGGGGTGTTATAAGTCAATATTAGAGAAAGGTTAGTGAGCATTTGATGGACTTACAACTATAGGAGTTAATAGCTAGAAGAATAAGGACTAGGAATTTGATAAATTAGAAGATTCTTAAGTTGAATAGCAAGGAATTCTTTTAAGTACAAATGTTTAAATAGTTGTTTACTTATGTTAGAATCTAAAATTAGGTAATAAACCTAGTTGATAATAGTAGTGGTGGCAATTAAGTTAGGAATGCAACTAAGGATGCTGGACAATTAATCATTTAGGCCTTAGTCAAACAATTTTGTAGGTTGATTTTTTCTACCTTTTTTAAATTAGAGGACTCATTAACAATGATGTATTGGTTTAGATGAATGGAAAAGATATTACATCTTCTAGGTTATTTCACTACATACTAGATTTGTTTGGTTGTTTATCAATTTAAGAATGCATTGAAGTAGTGGCAGAACACATAGGAGAAAGCTAAGAGATAGAAGATGATGGATGTGAAATAAAACAACTTTTTGATTGCTTTCAGGAGGAGGTATACATTGAGGAAATACATGTAAGTAAAGGTTGATAAGTTTCATTGCTAAGGAATAATTAATAAGTCAAGGGTGACATTGCACCTATGATATTGTACCTACAATATCATAGTTGTAATATCCTATGGTTCCATATGATATCATAAATGTGGTGTATTAAATAATGAGATGTTACCCTAGTAGTATAAGTCTTGGCTTGATAACCCTAGGTCACATGTTTAATTCTACTAAGTAGCATTGAGTTATAAACTTCTATAAATCTTGAGGTGTACCTATGTTTTAATTATTTCAAGTTCCAATATTCATAAATGTAATGTATTTGGGTTCAATAATGTGTATAAATACTACACAACCACCACACTTAATATGTTGTTTTGGTCCATCCTCAACTAGCTTCTTGTAGTTTATTTTCATCAATTTAGAGTTTTTTTATGAGTTCCGATATTGTGGTCTAGAGTGATTATATAGAATCTTTATTTGAGCAAGATGTACTTGGACACATTTCATAGTTGGAAATAAATATTTAGATCATTTTTTATCATTACAACATATCAATTACCTTAGGTTTACTTATGTGTACACTTTACTTTTCTAATGTTATTTACATTTCCAACATCATTTCCATTTTTATTATATGTTAGTAACTTGGTAGAATAAGCATGACTAGTTTTGAGCATAACATATAATTATTTATTAACCTAGTAGTAATATTACTTGGTTTACTTACTAGTAAGTAACTTGGTAATCCCAATGATGATAATACTAGCCTAGGATGTGTATAGTAAGCTAGGATCATATGCTTATTGCCATAAGACTAATATAGGATTTACTTTCATTATTTCTTAGATTTAAAACTTAATATTTAATTTACAATATTTTACTTTGTTTTTCTTTATCATAAAAAAATATCAGATCATATACCTTTTAGTTTGAGTTAAATTATATACTTTGATCATAACTTAAGTAAGAAGAGATTATTAATGATTATACATTAACTCTTTTGAAATTACATTGATCTATACATAGATTATGATAAGGTTACATAGAATGCTTGTATGATTTATATGGTTGGGTTTAAGGAACTCTCATCACTCATCATTGGTGCTATTGCTGGGAATGATGTCAATATTATAGTTAGTTATTTTTATACAAAATTATTATATTAAAGCTTCAAGATTTATCTTTTAAGAAATAAAATATATTTAATAGACACACATAAAGTAAATAAATCAAACATAGATTCTTCACATAAAACTGATACTCCATATGCTAATAACATTGATGAAGGTAATGATAGAAACCATATTGAAGAAACTTTGAGTGGACCAATGAAAAAAGGAATATCTTATGCTCAATTTTGATCCTTATTATCTTAACTTTGTTTTCAATTTTCATCAAGATGAATAATTCAAATGGAGAGACTTTTAGGATAACATTATATTGCTACCCAACTAATCAATGTTGTCTATGCTTCAAGTTGCTCTATTGAGATTTGGTTTTTATCAGGTTATAAGGAATATGACTAGATCCTATTAGCCAACAAAAGTTTGATCTAGATGAGATGCCATTATGGAGGCCAAGCTTGAGCATGATAAGTACAAACATACATCTAAGATAATATTACCATTAGAAAAGGAATATGTAGAATATTGGTCTAAAAGGTTTTATCATCATTAATCTACCTTCTAACCTTTTGTCTTGAACATTGAAGATTCTATGCATTTGAAACTATGTTCAACTTTGGTAGAAACATCTAGAAGGAATAAAATAGATCCCATAATAAAGAGGAACCCAAGGCCTAGGATCCCTAACAAAACCAAAAAGGAAAAATTATGGAATCATAGAAGGAAAGAAAACTGACATAACTCTCCTAGCTTTCCATCCTCTTCATCATTCTCATCGATAAGTTCTAATGAAGACGAACATAGATCTCAAGAAAAATAACTAGATAGTAATGAAAGAAAATATTAAGATAGACATCTTAGGAGAGGAAAAAACCATGAGGAAGATAAAGATGAAGACAAGGAGAGAAAATGAAGCCATAAAAGAAACTATGAGGAAGAGTACTGAAGGAACCATCACCACTGCAATAGAGATTAAGATGAAGTTGATGATTATGATGAATTCTTATTAGCCACTAGAAGCATGATTAATGTAAGAAAAGCCATTTGCATTTTGATAAGGCATCAAAGGGAAAATTGCATCAAGTGACTTGACATGAATAATATTTTGAAGTTTAAAGGAGATTATAATGTAGATCCACAACATCATTTACAAGCCTTCCATGATGCATGTTGATGAGCGGCAAGGTACCCCTACGCTGAACCATACGAGTACAAGCGTTATGCATGATCCAGTCAAACTCCAAGGACTAAGCACTTATGCACCTTCACAAAACAAGGATGGGTTAGGCGATCATTGTCTTCGTAAGCTTACTCGTATGGCACAATTGTATGGTTAAGTAAACTTGAGGTATATGATTTTTATACTTTTTATGTTTATGTCTTGGTGCTAAAAGGGAGAAGTGAAATAATTTAGTAACTAATTTAAATAAACTAATTCGCTAGGTTCTAACTACTCCTAATACTAGCATTCATTCCCACTCTCCGTACACATCTTGAACCAGTGTAACACTACTGGGATTACTAAACACTAATCGTCACTAGGTTACCAAGTGTTCCATGTATGCTTGAAGTGGTCGTACTAAGTATGCTTACTTGTGAAAGTTAATGAATCAATAAAAGCGACATCAATTAACTAAAGAAAGCATTAAATAATTGTAAATAACATTAAAAGCAATAAATAAGCTATTCTAAATGTTACAAGGTTTATCACAAAGTTCGTCTTTGTTTCCAGACACAAGGTGTGCTCAAGTACACAATGCTCGAATAAAGATCCATTCACTTTATGACTCATACTGCGGGCACTCAGAAATAATTCTAACTCTAGAAATGGAAAATTGCAAGAGCTTGGGTAAGGGACTAAGAAACTAATGCCAAAACCAAGTGTGCCCACCTCTTATTTATAGGCAACGAGACAAGTTCTGATATTGGATGTCAGATATCGATTGGCAAATTTGATATCGCGAACTCGATATCGCAGATCTGATATCGCAGTCCCAATATCATATTTCATCATACCCCCATGACTAAATGAAAACTCATCCTTGAGTTCCTTACAAAATATTGGGAAGGTATGGGATTATTGACCATACGATAATTTGACAATGACATGGAATGTCGGTGAACGGATCGACAAACATATTACAACATTCGTGTTCATACCCATTGTGGTGAACACCGTACATAGATGACATTCAGACCCTCATTTGATAGCTTGGAGAGAGACAGGGAGAGAAAAGAAAATGAGGTGTGTTGCTACTGATGTGCAGACTGTTGTTCATCCATGGCCATATGATGTATGTTCCTTGCATAATTGCTACAACTCTAGTCCATCTTGAGTGCTCCCTCCTATCCTAGTCCATTGTTCATGTGATCATGATCTGCACACACAACACAATCATGAATTAGTAAGGATAGATAAGATATAATGTGATTGATATCTTGCCTCACTATGAATCACATTGGCTAGGTTGTAGGTATGGTAGATACTAGGCTAGAGGCTTATCACTGGTGACTACCCAAGGTATAGGGGTGAGATAAGTAATAAAATTTTGTGATAGGGCCCCCATGACTAATAGCGAACCTCTGGTAGCGATAAGATAGAAAACAAAAGAACAAGGAAGAATAGATAAATAACAACGATGAAGCCAATAAAGCAAAATTAGATGTCATGGATGGGTGGAAATGGGAAATGGTGGATTGCAAAAAATGTTTAAGGAAAAGAACTTAACAATTGCACCAAAAAGGAATGCCAATGGGTCCTCCCCAAAGTAGACTAATGCATTTTATGCCCTGACATACCCACAAACTAAAGAGTCTATAGGCTCTAGGAATGACATATGGAAACAATGGTTAAGGACTTATCCACAAGAGTTTACAAAAGAATAATAATGTAGCAACTAAGAGATAGACTAATCATAAATTTGACAATGAGGTGGAATATGGAAAGCAATTTGGAAAAAAAGAGAGAATGGAATGGAATCCAAAGATCAAGGTTGTGTAAAGTCCCTTGTGTATTATGTGGTTAAGGTGACTTAATCGAGTTCATTCCAAATTTAGATCAAAACTAGCCACATCTAGTGACCCCGCATCAACACACTTGACCAACTCAGCCTCC
This sequence comes from Gnetum montanum, assembly GCA_015680685.1. Taxonomy (NCBI): domain Eukaryota; kingdom Viridiplantae; phylum Streptophyta; class Gnetopsida; order Gnetales; family Gnetaceae; genus Gnetum; species Gnetum montanum. The sequence goes on along the minus strand of MNCI01015802.1, from coordinate 897,648 downwards.
TAAAGTAACAAGAATGCATCCACAGAGCTACCACCATTCCAATAAGAGAAAGATAGAGAAACAAAAAGCAAGAAAGTGCCTTAGTTAGAGGGAACCTTTAGGCATGGGTAACATGTATTTCCAATGCCATAACTAGTGATTGTGGTCCATGTTTCTTATTGTGTCTAAGGGGTGTGGATTGAATTCTCACTAGTTTTTTTTTTGTGAAAACCACACCATGTAAAGACTTATTTGATTTGTTTAACTTCCTGATAATTGGTCAAGAGCGGAATGGTAGAAAACCTATGAAAAACATCCAAGTACCCAAGAGAATAGCAAGCAAAAATGCATCAAATCACCTTGAGGTCACACCCTTTTCAATCTATTTGGACCTTTCATTTATTTGAGGAATACCAAGCCACCAATTCATTAATAAGTTTACTTAGAAAAAGGGACAGTATAGTTCCAAGCTCAAGGGAGACCATAGAGGTTAATGGATGAATCGATGATGTGGACTCATTGCATGTTTTATCAAAAGAAACCATATCTTAGTATCAACATTAAAAGTCAAAGGTAAAAACCAAACATTAGCAATTAACATCATTATAGTACAATCCACCATCATGAGCACTTATTATGTGATGAGTAAGAATAAATCAAACAAAGAAATAGTAAAAATGTTAACGATGATGTAAAACAAAAACAAGTAAAGATGAAAAATGTGTAAAACAAAACTACAAGAGGAACTAAGGGCTTAGAATGGTTAGCATTGGTGGCCATCTCCCCCATGACTGAGTTGGAAGGAGGCGATCTGAAATAATGAGCAACATTATCCATTTATAAAGGTAGTGTTAGTACTCGCCATTTTAGGTTCATGGAAATATTTGGTTTGCTAGATGTTGACTAGTAATTTCTTATTCGGGCTTTCAAGTTTATAAATCATCATGGCCCTTGAAGGAATAGTTTCATGGATGATATAAGATCCTTCCCATAGCATTTGAAATTTAGTTTGTTGTGGCACATGTGTGGGATTCCAATAAAGAACCTTATCTCCCAGTTGGTATTTGACTTTCCTAATCCTTAGGTCATGACATTGTTTGTTAAAGGCCTTGCGTAATTCATTAGATGACAGGGCGGCTAATCGATTTTCATCTACCAAGTTAAGGTTCATCAACCATTCTTTTTTTGCTAGATTGAGGTCAAGGTTAAGGTCACATGTTGTGGATAGGGTATAGAGCTCAAATTGAATAGGAAGCATTGGAAGTTTACCGTACACTAACTCATAGGAAGAGTAGCCTATAGGGAGTTTCCATGTGGAGTAGTATGCCCAAAGAGCATCATTTAGTTTGGTGCTCCAATCTCACCTATATTTGCTAATGGTCTATGTTAGTATTTTTCTAGTCTCCCTATTGGTGACTTTGGCTTGACCAATTGCTTGAGGATGATATGGTGTAGTCAGTTTGTGCTCAACTCCTAAGCGTTACATCAATTTCCAAAAATTCACACTTGTAAAGTGTGTACCATTGTTAGAAATAAGGGCATGAGGCACGCCAAACCTATTTACTATTTTTTGTTGAACAAATCGTGTAGCGGTAAATGATGAACAATTCATAACAGTGGCTGCTTTTGCCCACTTTATAAAATAGTCAATAGCAACAACAATGTAGGCCTTTCATTGGACATTGGTGTACTAGGCTCCATAAAATTAATTCCCCATATGTCGAAGGGTTTTAAGGGTTGAATCCATTGTTGCAGATCCTCCATTTTAGTAGCCATTCCCCCATTACATTGGCAACACTCACAAGATTGGACAAAGTGATGAGCATCCCGGAACAATGTAGGCCAATAATATCATGCAAGCAAGATTTTAATGGTTGTTCATCTCCCAGCGTAACGACCCCCACAAGGGCCCTCATGAGCATCGTGGAGAACTTGTAATTGATCTACATCAGGAACACACCATCAGACCAAGCCATTGAAACATACTTTATAAAGTTGTCCATTAATTTCCATGAAATATTTGGCTTGGTGAAGAAACTGTTGTTTCTTTTTAACGTCTATAATGATTTCAAGTTCAACAAGAAAATCATGGTTCATAGATTATCTTACTTATATAATCATACAAAATATTCCTACTGAATGGGATATAAAGAAGAAGTAATAATTTCTACATCAAGCCAAACACTTCATTGAAATAAAAGGTAACAATTATAAAATCTTTGCTGATTTCTTGATTTGATGATATGTACTTGATAAAAATCAATAGCAAGTTCTTCAAGATGTTCATGAAAGACTATGTGAAGGTCATTATGTAGGTACATGAAAAAATCAAGATACTCATGGCTAGCTATTTTTTACCTAATTTATTTAGGGATGCACACTACTTTGTCAAATCTTGTGATTGATGCCAAAGAGCCCATAATAGCTAGATTTGAGGGATCATAATAGAGGATTTAACAATTAGAACCATTTGACATATGAAGAATTAATTTTATGGATTCCATCATGTCCATGTCTAATATGAAATTTCATATAATTATTCTTATAGATTATTATACTAAATGGGAAAAAGCTATTATGGTAATATATTACACATTAACTATAGTCACTAAGTCTTTCCAACTGCATTTGGTAAATAGATTTGGTATGCTAAGAACATTGATTTTAGATCATGATACCCACTTTTTAGGTGCTAATTTTAAGAAGTTGATGTAATTCTTAGGAGTTGAACACAAGCTAATAACATCCCGTCATCAACAAATAAAATGAAGCAGAAGCCAAAAGTTGGAGATTTACAAGAATATTGATAAGAACAATTAGCAAATATTGGGAGGACTAGATTACAAAATTAAATAATTAAATGATGCTCTATGGGCTTATAGATTCTACATTGAAACTTCCTATAGAATATACTTCGTATGAGTTAGTATACAACAAACTACCTAATTTTTCCATTCAAAATGAGCTTTAAATAATAATGATGATGTGTGACTTAAACATTAATCTAGATCTAGCACAAAGAGAATAGTTGATGAAATTAAACTTGTTGGATGAAAATCAATTAGTAGCACTCATGCCTAATGAGACATATAAGAATTATACCAAATGGAGACATGACTTTAGAATTTAATACATAGAAATTATCCTAGGAAACAAGGTCCTTTACTATAGCCATAACCATATGCCTCAATAGACAAAATTTCAAACACTATGAAAAGGACCATACACTACCCATCTATGGTTCCATGCAAATCTACCATCCAAGTAACTTACAAAAGCTAATCAGAGCTAACCATAATCATCCTCATTAACCACAACCACTAATCAATCTATTTTTCAAATCTCTTTCTCAAACCTTAGTTGTGGTGAAGATCCTCATTTTATTTAGACCTTGTGAACACAAATTTTACTCTTTTTGTTTTTCAATTTTTGATCATTTTTCATAATTTTTTAATTTTTCATTTATCTAATATTTTCCAATTCTTAATAAGTTTCCCTATTCTTTATGTACTTTTTCATACCGTTTAATTATTTTCTTTGAATTTTATGCATATTTTCATTATTTCTACTAATAAAGTTATTGACCATGGGAAGAAACCAACTCTATTTCAGGAAATTTTATTGTATGTTATCAAATTGTTAAAGAAGTAATTAAACATACATTGTAACATATATCCCTTTGTTTCATTAATTAGAGATTCTTGCTATGGGAGTAATATGATTCTTATGACAATTAAACTAAACTAAATTCATAATCGTTAGAACTTGATGAAGGAGAAAGGACTAAGAACGTTGGATAAGCATGTGACATCAAGGGAATTTTGTGACATCCCATTCTCAAATGTCATGGCAAACATTAAATACAAGTAACATTCAACCATATGCGTAAAGAAAATAAGAAGAAAAATGCAAAAGAAAAAAAATAATGTTTTATTATTGTAGAAATAATGTATATGGGTCATTATTTGAGGGTTCTTTGGGGTTATCTTCTTTTAGCATCTATCCCTTAGAGGTAATCCAACATTACTACCATGGTTAGTATTATAACCTACTAGAAGAGATGACTAGTCACCTTCCTATCCCACTTCACTTAGTACCCATTACTCATCATTGATGGCTTTGCAAGTCCATGATGATACAACCTCTAATGGTTAAGTTTAAATACATTATGTCAAATCCCCAAAGGTCATCCCAAAAGACATGCCTAGTATTGTAACATTCCCTTTTGAGTCTTAATTACAACTTAACCTTTTAGGTCTTATTACAATAATTACAATACTTGTTATGAAGTGACACCATCTTTTTTATAGAGTGGTATCATTTGGTAATGGGGATGTGAAAAATTTATTGGATCCTTGGACTTCCATCTTATGTTCCAATGGTCTTAGATTGATACAATATCATTCATGTTTCCTTATCTTTGAAAAAGACTAAACAAAAATAATGTTACCTTATCACAACACTAGCAAGACATGCTAAATATGTGTGAAGGTATTCCTCTAATAAAGGAACAAAATATTAATTAATTAATTCATACATAAGGCATTATCCTTTGAATACCATAAAAAAGACATGTTACCCATGCCTAAAGTTAGGCTACTTCAAAAAATCATGTAATGTCTTGAACTAATTTCATTATATGACTAGAACGACATGTGATTCATGCCTAAAGATGCTTTGGTATCAATGACAAAGGCTTACCAAATATACATAAATGATTAATTAATTATTTCTTATAAACCTTATGAATGCTTTCTAGTTTTTCTTTGTTAAGTGATGTTATTGTCAATATGTTGTTTGGTTGGTCTCATAGGGATGGGTCAAGGATGATATAATGTGATGTCACAAGTAAGAGGATTATACTTAGTTTGAAATCCTGACAAATAGATATAATGATAATTTTAACTATGCATTACATATATGATCCATTATTACCATGATACAGTATCTCGTGTTCCATTTCTTCAACCCCATCAACTACATCTCTCCTTACTATTATGTTTCAATTATGAATTTGATGGTTTGTACAACTAGTACAAGATTCTAGCTATGACAATTGTATGTGTGTATTGACACAAAAAACATGATTCACATTCAATTTCTATGATGCCCATAAACACTTTAGAAATAATTATACAAGGGCATTAACAGTAGTAGCCTACTTTGGAGATGACCCACTTGTATAACTATTGGGAATCATATCCAAGGATCAATATGACACTCTCTAAAACATCACGAGTAGTTGATTTACCTTCATATGATGCTATGTCATTTACTTTTCTTTAACATTGTGCTAAATTTTATTATAATTTAATGAATTCTTCCTTTATCTCCTAATATTTAACCACTTTTGAACCTTAAAAGTCCTTGATTAGATCATTTATAATTATTTTATCCACAGATAAGAACTATCCTCTAGTTTGCCAATTCAAAAGAGGCCTTGGGATTCTTAGAATGCAAGAAAATAATGTTTTTTGGGCCTAAAATAAGAAAAAAATGCATATTTTTCAACTAGTGATATCATAGCTATGATGTTGTAACTATATATTTTGTTTAAAATTTAGTATACATATATAATTCTCATTAGCCAATATGTTTACATTTCATTCAAACCCAGAGACACTTTTTATTATTTCTAGAGCCCACAGACTTCTTATTGCCATAACTTAAAATCTAAGAGCTTGAATTTAGTTATTCAAAAATACTTGTACTCATGAAGTTGATCTCTTAGTCATGGCAGGTCATAAGTACAATTTTTGAAAAATTTTCAAATATTTTTTTGGACTCACTAAAGTAATTAAGTATAAAAATAATAAAAATTAATGATAAATTCATTAATAACTTGATGATCTACTTATCGTAGAGCCTAGGGAGTGATATGTCATAATAAAAATACATCATCAGTGCCATATTCTTATAGTTTTGATCAAAACCAAATGATCGAGGGATAAAGTTGTTATAAATTTTTCTTAGAAAATTAACAATTGATCCTTCATGATTAGAAATGACACCCAAGCAAGTTCCTAAGATTTAAGGACCCTAACAACCATGTGAGAAAAGATAGAGAGGAGAATATTGTAGAGGAGGAGGATGAGATAGGAATCAATCATAATAGTCTTATGTAGAAGAAAAAGAGGCACAATCAAGAATAGTGCATCAATTAACAACATAGATCTAACAATTTATGCAAGGAGAATTGGTACTGCAAGTACCTAAAGTAGGAAGGTAGCTCACACACACTAATGAGTATGTTTAGAGAATTAAGGATAAACTAGTCATGGCTATTGTCATTGTTGAACTTAACTTTGGACCATTTCTAGAGTTCGCTCCACAAGAGGTATGAGAAAAATTACTAGCTTTGCCATTTTGATCAATGATTTCAACCAATGAGCAATGCTAAATTGGAGAAACATGTTAATTTTAGTATAATATGAAAGTGCATTCCAAATTTAAAATAAAGGGGTTCTTAGTGTCATATTTTGTTAAGACTATTGCTACACCATTTGGATTACCTAAGATGGGTACAAACATAGTTGAAGTATATACTTGATTTAATATAGAGAGAGAAGAAATTTATGATTGAAAAAAGTATACCAAGATAAAACTAAAACATTTGGATCTTTATCTCTAGTTGAGAGGATATATTTTAATATAGGGATGTACCACATTTACCCTATAAAGAATTTAAAAAAATATTAAATTATGTAGCAATGGAAAATACTATTATAAGTGGAAGGTATCTAGTAAACTAGGCTTAGCTTTTTTTCTAGAGATTGAATGATAATTCAAGGAGAAGCAATCAGGCAAGTTGACACTTTCATTTCCTTGCCTTATCAAAAAGATTTACAAGTAAGCTAGCATACTTGGGTATACAAATGATGTAGTTAACAGAGCTATAAATGCATCATATACTAAGATGATTAAACTAATGTATGCCAAAAAGAATTAAGAAGAAGTACCTCCTAATATAGAATCCTCAAAAAGCACACTAGTAGCAAAAATTAGTGGTGCAAGACCTAATACTAATATCTCTATAATAGATCTAGAAGTATACTAAAACTAAAATTAAATTTTATTATGTCCAAAAACCCTCTAGATCTATTAGATAGTAGAAATATACATGCTATGAGAGTAGAAAATATCGTTAAGAAAATTGTCAAATATTCTTGGTAACATTTGAAACAAATTAGCTAAATTTACAACTATAATATTCCATCTATGTCTAATATGCTCAAATGCAAGATATTATAGAAAAGTGGAGCATTCATCTTCAATGTTATTTTTATTGCACAATTAGGATATTTATTCTTCATGAGAATTTTTAAGCCATATACTTATTTTAATTTTATAAGAGATGAGTCATGAGTCATTTATGAGAATTATCTGAAGTAGTGAGTTGGAGGCTAGAAGACTTTCAATAGCTACTAAGTGTAATAATGGATTAACTATAAGTCTTCATGAACCTTGTTTTGGGCAATGTAGCCTATAAAGAATAAATGATTAGTATAAAATTTTGGGGCTACTGTTGCATTCTAGGTTACTCTTGCAGTAGGTGATGGAGCGAAAATCCTAGTTATGCCTCCAAAGGCTAATAGTCTATTGTCAAGAATCCTATTGATCACATAAGTATTACTTTGAATGTTCCTACATCCCCTTTTTGTAAGTTCACTACTACATAGGACATTCAAGAACCTACTAGTACTAGAAGGATAGAAGGAACAATGAGTGCAGAGCAACATGAGGATGCCTTGGATCAATTATTACAAATAGGATACACTATTTAAGATATTTTTGAAATTCCTAAAAATGTTGATGAGTGCCGAGGTACCCCTACACTCAACCATACGAATATCAGCGTTCTCACGCACGATCTGGTCGAACTCCACAGACGGACTAGTTGTGGCACCTAGACAGTTATCCTTAGGTCGTAGTTCGCTATCTTCCCACCTGGACTAGTATTATATTTGTCATGTATGGTTTAGAGAAAAGTGAGGTGTATGATGTGTTCCTAGTCTAACGCTACTCCTGAAGAAAATGGAATGTAATATTAACTAAGCTAAACTAGGAGGAAAAGGTAAGGAAATCTAATCTAGCCTAAGTGCGACGAGCAACTGATTCCTTGATCAACCGTACACATCTTGGACCTTGTGCATGACTACCAATGGGATGACCAAGCGTAGATCCTAGGTATGCCACTGGGATACCAAGTAGTCACACTTAAATACTTGTTATCAAGTCGTACTCGTTCCGCGTTCTAGGAGTTTAAGGGTGAGAGAGAATGTAGTAAATAACAATTAAATAAAAAAATTAACTACTACAATGATGAAGTAATCTCGATCTTTATTGTTGGTCATGTGCATGTCCAAGTACGTCACACTCGAATAAAGAATGTCATACAATTACATTCACCACACTACAGGCAAACACGGGAAAAATAATCTATCTCTGGAGTGGTCAAACTGCCAGAGCTTCGCTACTTCTAACTCCTAATACCAAATCAAGGGAGAGCCACTTCTTATTTATAGATATTGCGGTAGACTGCGATATCAAGTACGCGATATCACAAGGGAAGATACGATATCGCGACGGATGCGATATCGCATACACGATATCGCGACCCATGCGATATCGCATCCCATCATACCCCCACGACTAAATAAAAACTCGTTCTCAAGTTACAAAGAGAACAAGCTCTATTGATTACATAGTGGATAGGTATGGGATTATTAACTAGAAAAAATGAAATGAAACTGAAATGTGGGAAGAACACACAACACACAAAATATATACAACTACAAAAATTTGGAACGCATATAGTTCCTGGTGGTGGTGGCTCCTCCATGGGTGTCTTTCCCTTTTCTTACACTCCAGGTCTTGGGATTTTATGGCGTTGAAGTATGGCCCAGAGTTTCTCCTCTTGTAAGGCCTTGAGTGCCTTGGCATGCATGTAAGTTTGCACTTGGGCCATAGAGGTAGCCTAGTCAGCCTTCTCTTTTTCTTCTGCCATCCTTTTATTCTCTGTCAACAATTTATTAAGTTGCTCGGTTCTGAAAGTGTCCAGCTAGTTTTGAGCAACCTTTGGCCCTGGGCCCTGTATTCGGAAGGTTTAATACTTCCAAAATGGCTTGAACAGAGGAATCAATAGTCACACCAAAAATGTTAACCATGGTGCCTTCTCCTTTATTGTGTCAAAATTGGTACGTTTCCTCTAAGTACCAGGCACCACTTTCAGAGAGGGTATCTCCTGCTTCTGCCTGCCCAGACCATATGGTAGGAGGATCTTCTTGATGAATGCTGAGTGATTGTTCCTCCTATTCTACATGTTGTCCAGTAGGATCTTGTCTTCCACCTCTCCAAGGTCGTTCGATTGCACCTTGAGCAAGACCTTCCTATTGTCCGTGTTTTGGGGCCATTTGCAATCACACGAGACCAATCGTTAGTAAGGTTGTTACCAAAGTTAGGTTATACCTTACTACTTACCTTAATAGATTTACTTTAATTCCATGTGATGTTAATTATTGAAAGAACATGTCTCCGAAAGATTATAATGTTAAGTCCTCTTTGCTTAGGTGGTGTCTAAATTTAATTTTCTGGTATAGCTAAGGGGATGAAATTATATTTGACACATTTTGTTCTTAATTTTACAACTAATTACCCTTAAATATGTCCTTTGGGAAATGATGAATTTCAAAAACTTTATGCGCTATTCGGCATGTGCCCCTCCCCCACGACTAAGATGAACACTCTAGGGTCAAGTAGGTTCAAACGGAATGAAAATCGGAGTACCAACGAGTGAGTTATGGATATGAAAGCAAGGGAAGCACAATCGCAAGGCATAGAGAGAAATTTGAAAAACTTCCCCTACGTGAACAGTTGCAAATAATGTTGATGAGCATAGGGAGGTCATGTATATATATATTTTTATTGAAGTTAGGGCACTTAGAGAATGTACTGAATTTTTAATATTTCTTTGAAATTAAACGATGTAAACTAAGGACATATGGACAATTATTAAAGGATTCCAGGGTAATTCAACTAGTTCTGAAGGCATGAAAATTATGATGGTGTGGAATTTATCAATAAGGACCTCGGATGGTAGAGAAAAAGGCTATGTGATGATTCATAGGAATGTTGAATGAGAGGGATAGTAATAAGGAAAAGAATATCAATTGAAAAATTAAGCTGAGGGTAAGAAATTGTGTGTGTGAGCTATGTCCTAAGTGAAGATTACAAAAAATTACATAAGTGGATCCTCCCCACAGCAGGTTCCAACCTATAATGCCCTTGTGTAACCACACTTAAAGTGTCTATGGGAACTAGAAGGGTTAAATGTAATTCGCACTAACTCCACAAAACACACACACGTAAATATCACCAGAATGAGATGAAAATTCTATGCTACACGGGACATGAGCTATGATTACACGAATAGTGAGATGAGGTGAAGTATAGAAAGGGATCGTAGAGATTGGGACATGAGGTAACTAACCCAGGGCACAATGAATCCTACGTGAAAATCATGATTAAGGTGTTATTAACCCATCATTCTAAGATCAGGATCAAGTCCATCCTTCAATCAATGGCATCGCATCATTTCATCCCATGGTGAGCAACAATGAGAGTACCATAACAATAAGGCGTACGATCACTTGGTTTTTTATGCAAGGGAGGAGTGCTTTTTGTTTTATGGCACTTTGTTGTTCTTTTTCTTTTTCTTTTCTTTTTTTTTCACTTTACTGAATCCAGAGAAGCCGCCAACCTTTAGGCATGGGTGCATGTCTTTCCAGTGGGACCCCCTAGAACAGCGCTTGATTTTCGAGTGCCTTTTTTATTACTCTTACTCCCATTCTTCATTAGATCTACAAGGATCTTAGTACAACCACGTTGCATGATAACATCCATAGTTGTCACCAAAGAGAATCCGCAAATCCCCTTGATATCACATCCTAATCATTCCCTCTTGGTCCATCCTTCTTCATTCTAGGTACAATGAACACAAAATTAATTTTTAAGTTTAAAGAATATCAAGAATATCATTGTACCCTCGAACAGAACCTCTTATTGGTAGAATGGATGAGTGGGTGTAATGGGCTCACTGTTCCAGATAATTGATCACTCGAGACTTAATAATATAGAACACACCTTAACCAACGATCCACATGAGTGTTTTATTCGTAGATGAGATTACTTACAAAAAACACATGAAAAGATAAAAACATAGAAGATAAAAAAGATAAAACAAAAATTGAAAAATGAAAAATTGGAAAACAAAAATTGAAAAATCAAAGAAAATGAAAAATATTTATTAACCCTGCTTGTTATTGAAATGGAGGGTATCCCCCATAACTAATCGGTTGAGTATGGCAAGGATTAATAAATGAAAGATAAGGATCCTTGCATGTTGGAAGTATTGGAACCGGTCTATACTTATCCCCTCGAGGTTCACACACTTGATTGTAATAAACATATTGGGGCACTTCATACGATTNTGGCCTCGGAATTGTGTTGTCCTTTCCTACGGCTGTGTTTAAAGAAAGGACGCTTTCGATGTTGAGGAGGCTTTTCACTCTTGTTAATAGCAGTAGCACAAGTGTTGTTCGTGGGTTGCAGTGGTGCAGGTACGTTAGGGGTAGTTGGTGGCGATGTGGAAGGAGGGAAAGGATAAGAATGTTGAAAGTTAGGAGGAATATAAGGTGCACAAGGTGGTGGTTGTGTTGGAGGCATGGGTTGATAGTATTATGGAGAATAGTAGTGTGGTGAGATAAAGTATGTTGGCCCAGTTGGAGAAACAGGATGTTGAACGTGATAAGCATTCGAGTTCGAAAAATATGAAGGGTGCCTCTATTCTAAGGGTGGTCTCTCCCACAACTGGGATGGTTGCCACTGTGATCGAACACAGGATCTCTGTACAAACTCTGGATGTAACGTGTTTTCCCAATGCTCATATAAATGTAACAATATTGGGCATTGGCCTTTGGGGTGATCGTACAGGCATATGTTGCATTCATATGTATGACTGGTAGTTGAGCACTTATTCCCTTCATTCTTTTTCTCCAAGTGTCTATTATTTCGTCCTGCTTCTTGGGTTATCAAAACTCTATCTCCAATGATGTTGACACATTCTCCACACTTGTGATATATCCAGTCCAACATCTTCTTGATCTTTGCCTCGACTTCTTCTAATGATTGTTGTATTGGCAAAGATAATGTTTCCACCTTGAGATTTGTTGATTTCTCCTTGTTATGATCAGGGACCTTTGTTAAGTTGTGATTTTGGTCCCGTTGATGTTTTTCAACACTCTCCCATGTATCTATTTCCCCTTCTTCTTTTGCTACCCACTTAATAAGCTCTTGGTTTTGATGGGTTTGTAGTTTGTATAGTTGCCCTTGGGCATACGTTCCTAAGGTCTCTCTTGTTTCATTACGTAGCCCATCAATGATATGGTACATTATCCTTTCCTCGAAAAACCCATGGCCTGGACAATTGTTTAATAGTGCATAATATCTTTCTAAGGCCATGTCCAAGGGTTCATGTTTTGCTTGTTTCCATCCTTGGATTTGTTTCCTCAAGGCTGACACTCTTACGTAGGTTTGATATTTTTTGTTAAAGACTTCTACCATTGTTGACCAGCGCCGTATTGAATTTGTTTTTAATGATTTATACCATACTTTTGCTTGGTCAACGAGTGTCATAGGAAAGAGCTTAATTTTTTGCCACCTGTTATCAATGTTATTCCATGTGCAGGCATCGTAGAAGGCTTGTAAGTGTTGATACGGATCTAAGTCATAGCCTCCTGAAAATTTGGGAAAGTTGTTAAAATCGAGCCTGGGTAGACGGCTCTCTTTACGATGCCTACGTGAGATTCGAACAACCTCTTGTATTTGCGTTAAGCTTGTAGAGGCCAGTGGGGGTTCATCGTCATCTTGTAAGTTATGCATTTGTGTGTTGGGATGATGCTGTTTTCATTCATGTTCATAAGAAACTCCCACTTCAGGTTGTATACTCCAATCTTCATTGTCATATAGTTCGTTGGTTCTCCAATGAACTTCCTCACTAAGTGTGGCATTGTTATTGTCTTGTAGGAGAGGCATTGTTGTGTGTAAATTTATGTGACTTTTTATAATTACTTCTTTCTAAGAGATATATCATTAAGTTCTATACAGCGACCTTGTATGATATAACTAATCTAAATAACTAGCACCATCCCTGGCAACAGTGCCAATGATGAGTAGCGAGGTACCCCTACACTCAACCATACGAATACGAGCTTTCTCACGCGCCATCAGGTCAAACTCTGCAGACGGACTAGTTGTGGCACCTAGACAGTTATCCTTAGGTCGTAGTTCACTGTCTTCCCACCTAGACTAGTATTATATTTGTCACGTATGGTTTAGTCCAAGGTGAGGTGTATGATGTGTTCCTAGTCTAACACTACTCCTGAAGGCAGTGAAATGTAATATTAACTACGCTAAACTAGGAGGAAAAGGTAAGGAAATCTAATCTAGCTTAAGTGTGATGAGCAATTGATTCCTTGATCAACCATACACATCTTGGACCTTGTGCATGACTACCACTGGGATTACCAAGCACAGATCCTAGGTACGCCACTGGGATACCAAGTAGTCACACTTAAATGCTCGTAATCAAGTCATACTTGTTCCACATTCTAGGAGTTTAAGGGTGAGCAAGAAAGTAGTAAATAAAAATTAAATAAACAAAGTGACTGCTACAATGATGAAGTAATCTTGATCTTTATTGCCAGTCATGTGTGTGTCCAAGTACATCACACTTGAATACAGAATGTTGTACAATTACATTCACCACACTATGGGCAAACATGGGAAAAATAATCTATCTCTGAAGTGGTCAAACTGCTAGAGCTTCGCTATTTCTAACTCCTAATACCAAATCAAGGGAGAGCTGCTTCTTATTTATAGATATTGTGGCGGACTGCGATATCGCGTACGCTATATCGCGTCCGTCGCAATATTGCATCCCATCAAATGTTATAGTGGTGCAATTTGAATTGATTCTAACTAAATAAAAATTGTTGATCATAGAAACTAGACTCCAAAATGTAGAATTAGAACTATAGAGGTTTTAAAATGAGATCACCTAATGATGAGTGGCTAGGTACCCCTACACTCAACCATATGAATACGAGCGTGTACGCACCATCTGGTCGAACTCCGCAGATGGACTAGTTGTGATATCTAGATAGTTACACATTGATCATAGTTCATTTTCTTCCCACCTGGACTAGTATTTGCTTATCATGTATGGTTTAGTATAGAGTGAGGTGTATGATATGATTTCTATCACTAGGCTACTCTTGGAGACAATTGAAAATAATCTTGATTAGACTAAGAAGCAATAGGAAACAAATTCTAGCTAACCTAAGTGTGATGAGCATCCATCCTTAATCATCCATACACATCTTGGACCTCATGTACTACTTCTGGGATTACCAAATGTACATTACTTAAGCACTCCTAAATATGCTATTGGGTTTTCAAGTAGTCACACTTCAATGTTCGTGATTAATTCGTACTCATTCTGCATTTAACAACAAGAATAGTAAATGAGAGTAAAGAAATATCAATTAAGAAAATGATAAATAACAATAACAATTAAACAATTAAAACTTAGTGAATGCTATAATGATGGAGTAATCTAGATCTTTATTTTTGATCATGTGTGTGTTCAAGTACATCACACCCGAATAAAGGTTTCGTACAATCACAATCATTACATTGTAGCATGCACTGGGGAAAGAATTGAAATGGATTGAAAACTAACAAAAAGATCCTACTCTAATACCAACTAACTCTCCCTTTCTTGTGCATCTAAATGTGGTATTTATAGGCTTTTACAGGACCCACAATATTGTGTATTCAATATTGTTATCTAGGCTACGATATTTCATACTTGATATCGAGGATTTGAAATCAGAGCCTAGCAAAACATAATTCATCATACCCCCACAATTGAATAACAACTTGTCCTTGAGTTAGACAAAATGAGAATGGGTTCAATTGATTACATAGTTGATAGATATGGGATTATTTGACTAACTAGGAATTACCCATGCCACAACGTGGAATTGAACAAAACAAAATTGGGACACATACATAGAATTAACAAAAGATAAAATTTATTGGACTCATGTAGTTCTTAGTGGTGGTGGTTTCTCCATGGGTCTCTTCCCCTTATCTTGTGCTCCAGGTTTTGGAAATTGATGTCTTTGAAGGAGTGCCTGGAGGTTTTCTTCCTTAGTTTGGGGATCCTGTGCCATCCATGCTAATGCTCCAATCTTTGATGGAGTCATCACCTCCCATGAACATGATAGTTGCAAAAACATCTGGTTGGCCTTAACATACCAAGCTACAAATAGCCATCATTCCTCTTCATATAATCTGGCTTTGTCCTTGTATTCTTGGTAGTTCGTGAGCCATTGAGTCAAATCTACCATGAGATCCTTTTATCCTTGGTAGCTAGTCTTGAACACCTCTAATTCAAAATTTGCCACTTCTAATTTTTGTAGCATCTTCTTGTGCTTAGCAAATTCTATTTCATACTTTGCGTAGGTGGTTGCTACCTACTTTTTCAATTTTTTCCTTGGACTTCCTACTATCAACATGGCCAAGTTAGCATATCACAGGTTTGCCAACTCCATGTATTCTGTGAGATCTTGTATCTATAGGTCCTAGCTTTTTATTTTTGCTTGGCAGGCAAAGGCATAAGTATCCAATATGGCCCGCTAATCAGCATTTTGAGAACTAAGTCTGTTAATCTGGGCTTTGGCCATATGGTTTTCTTTTTCAACCACTTGTTTATACATCCCCACCTGATCTTTGAAGTGCTCTTTGAGCTTCTCAGGTCACTTGGCCTCATTCTGCCATGTGCTTATTTCAATTTTCTTCTTTTGACAGATCGCGTGTACCTCCCTTGAGAGGGTTCTATTTTCTCTAGCCAAGAGATTCATGTCTTGGTTAACCCTTATTAATTATTCCCATAATTGTTGAAAATTTTCTTTGAGAACATTCTTTTTTTTTTCCACTATAGTCAATTGGAGATTGTCAGCGACAAGCTATTTATTTTCCTCTTTTAAGGCCTTGAGTGCTTTGGCATGTGCATATGTTTGAGCTTGTGCCTTGGAAGCATTCCAATTGACCTTCTCTTTTTCCTCCACCACCCTTTTATTCTCTGCCAGCAATTTATTCAATTGCTCTATCTGAAAGGACTCTAGCTGGTCTGTAGGGATGAATTGGGATGGATCCCGCTATGTAGCTTGTAGGGTGACAAGCCTTTCTTGGAGTCTTTTTAACTCCTCCTTTACATGCTTAGCCCTAACCTCTACCATGACCAGCTTTCCTTTTGTGGAGATGAGGTCTGACTGAGTTGCTGTGACATCTTGAGGGATGTCAAACAAGACATCATCACATGTCCTATCTGCAACAACCAATCTAGAACATCCTCATGCTTTGCAGGAATCATTAGGGGACCAGCCAAAGTTTGAGCATCGTGTGCTCTTGTAAAATTTTTTGGTGGCACAACAAGGACATTGAATGATTCTTTTAAGTAGTCTGTGACCACTTCTGTGGCTCCTGCTGCATCTTAGTGCTACATGATCACTACTATGGCACCTTCACTAGTTTTTAATTGCACTTTAAAAGATGCAGCATTCTTAGAGATCTGTTATGCCCGGTGTGATTTCCTTCCTCCTATTTGTATAGATGCCTCATCCCATGCATGATCAATTAAGACTATGGATCATACAGCATCATCGATGACCCTAAAGAGATTAGCCTCATCATAGCTTTCCCAACTGACCATTTCAGGGACAGCCCTGAGATGGCTCATCGACAATTGATAGTCCTACGGTGGCAGTGGTGGCTAGTCTTACTAGCCTGTAATTTGTGTGTTAGGCCCCACTTCCTATTCCTACTCAGGTTCCAATGTCTCACCAGCACTTTTCCTTGGGGTTGGTGGCTTCAGTAATTTAGTGAATGAAGCATTTTGGGCCTTTCTGAGGACGTCATTGGTGTACCCCAGAATTCCAGCATGTCAACATAGCTTCCTAATGAGACAAGGGAAGGGCAATGTGAACTTCCCCATCTTACATTCTGCAAACCACCTCAAAATTTTTGTAAGATATAGATGGGGTAGGTTGGCATTAACCTTGCCCATCAGGATGGCATTTCCTCTAGCTGCATATGTGGAAATTTTGTTTAATCCCTTTGTGGGAAAGATGTGACATGTGTCAATTTTGAAGTAGGTTCTCTCTTCTAGCGTCAGCTCTCCATATGCTTTGTCTTCCTTGTCGTACGTCCTTTTCAACCATATCTCCCATGCATCAACATCAGAACGAGTGGACAAGTGAGCAACTTTTGGCCCTGTATTCAAAAGATTTAGAACTTTCGAAATGGCTTTGGCAGAGAAATCAATAGAAACACCACCAATATCAATGGTGGTGCCTTCTTCTTTATTGTGAAAAAATTGGTACATCTCTCCTAAGTACCAATCACCACTTTCAAAGAGAATCAACCACAATGGGAACCCTTTAAGTTGGTCCCTGACTGCTTTAGGAGCAAACTCCGTGAAACATACAAAGTTAAGCTCCACTATCACAGCTGCTAACATGGACCTTTCATGAATTGCCTAAACACATTCTAGAGACAACATAAGATGTTGTCCCTATTCAAGTGCTCTACTATCTCTTCCTTCGACATGTCCTGATTGCACAATAACAGGAGGCTCCTGATGGATGTTGAATGATTGTGCCTCCTATTTTGTGCATTCCTTGAGAGATGCCTAGCCTCTACCTCTCCTTGGCCATTTGGATGCACCCTGAGAGGGTCCTCCTTGCTATCCTCTTTTAAAGGCCATCTGCAATCACACAGAACTGTCTATTAGCAAGGCTATTTACATAATATGATTTATACCTTACTTCTTGCCTTAATAGATTCATTTCTTGCTTTGTGTGATTCAGAGTTAGAGACTTTCATGAAATTTCCCCTAAAGTTTTGATATTGGGCCCTATTTTGATTAGGTGATTCCAAAAAATAATTTTTATGGTCTAGGTAAAGAGATAAAATTAATTTGGCAATCATTTCTAAAAATTTTAAAGTTGCTTACCCTTATGGTATCCTTCGAGCAACAGTGAATTTCAAAAAAACTATGTGCAAATGGGAACATACCCTTCCCCCACAACTAAGTTAAACACTCCAGGTTTAAACAGGTTCGAGTGGAATGAGAATCAGAGCATTAATGAGCAAGTTATAGATGTTTGAATGGTGGGTGTGCACTCTCGATGATTTATGGAAGAAAATTTCAACAACTCCCCTCACATGAACAATGAAGAATGATGTTGATGTGCATGGGGGATCCATATATATACTATTTATAGACATGATATTGTGTACTCGATAGCGGAGACCTGATATCATGTTGAACCCGATATCGTGGCCCTTCTAAAATAGGGTACTTAGAAAAATTGATGAATTTTCGAATTTCTAAGGCCACAAATAAAGGATTTAAGGTTGAATTGAAAGATCTAGGGTAACATCAAAGAGACCTAAAGGTATTGAAAGTGTAATGAAGTGGAATCTATCAATAAAATTCATGAATATGATGAGGAAAAAGGACATGTGATGGTGCACAAGAAAGTTTGAATTCGAATGATGATAAAGGAAAGACTAACGTTAGCAATGTAGTATTCGGAGGATGTAAAATGATGTGATGATGATGTGCAATGAGTGCAAATTACAAAAGTTACGCAAGTGGATCCTCCCCAAAGTAAGTTCCTACCTATCATGCCCTTGCATAACCACACCTAAAAATGTCCATAGGCACTAAAAGGGTTAAATGTAATCCACACCAGTTCCACAAAACACACACATGTAGATACCATGTGATGAGGTATGAGCTCAATGCTACATAAGACACAGGTCACAAATACATGAACATCAAGATGAGGAGACTATAGAAGGGATCGTAGAGATCAGGATATAAGGTAACTGACCCAAGGCACAATGAATCCTGAGTGTAGTGCATGATTAATGTGTCATTAGCCTGTCACTCCAAAATCAAGACCAAGTCCATTCCTCCAATCAATGACATCACATTGTTTCATCCATTGATGGACAACCAGAAGAACACCATGACAACAAGGCATACGATCACTTGGCGTATTGTCCAAGGGAGGAGTGATTTGGAATTTCTCTACGGCACATACATTTATTTTTTTTCTTAGTCTTTCTTTGTGTTTTTCTTTGTTTTCTTCTTTTTCTTCTCTCTCTCTCTCTTTTCTTAGCTACTTTGACACTTTGTCCTTTCCAATAGTGAACTAGAGAAGCTACCAACCTTCAAGCATGGATGCATGTCTTTCCAATGGGACCCCTAGAACTATATTGTGTTTCTTTATTGAGTTCCTTTATTGCTCTTACTCCCATTTTTTGTTACATCTACAAGGATCTTAGTACAACCAGGCCACATGATAGCTCCTACAGATGTCACCAAAGAGAATCCACAAGTTCCCTTAATGTCACACCCTAGCCTTTCCCTCTTAGTCCATCATTTTTTGCTTTGGGCATAATGAACACAAAATTACCTTTAAGTCTTCATGATGATGAGAATATCATCATACCCAAAGTAGTACCTCTTATTAATAGAATGGTTGGGTGGATGTGGTAAGCTCATTATTCAAATAATTAGTCACCTAAGACTTGATAGCATAGAACAACACCTCAACCAATGAGTCACATGAGTGTTTTATTAATAGATGAGATTACCCACAAAAAGATAAAACAATAAATAAAAAGATAAAACAACAAATGGAAAGATGAAAAACTAGAAAAAAAAACAAAAAAAATTGTAAAATTGAAGAAATGAAAAAAAACATTTATTAATTCTGTTTGTTAGAATGGAGGGTATCCCCCATCACTAAACTTTTGATCATGGCAAGAATTAATAAATGGAAGATTTGGAATCCATGCATTTTGGAAATATTGGGACCTAGTCATATCCAAACCATTGGGTGTCTTTTCATGTGGTGGTTGCAATGTACCCAAATTGGGGTTCACACACTTGATTAAAGTTGACATAGTGGGGCAAGCTATAAGATGTGGTTAATCAATAAAGAGTTTACCCACTATGGCACCCGTGACCATAAGATGGTATGCAAGAATCGATGCGTCTCTTGATGTAGTTATATTCATTAGGCTGCATGGTAGTTGGAGTATTGATTGGTGGCCCTGATAAGGTAACATAAGGCGTTATGTTCGAGGAGGCAGATGTATCATAACGTTGAACTTATGCTGGGTTGGAGGATGTAGTGGTTTCAAAAGCATGCTATCTCTTTCTTTGGTCATGCCTAAAGAAAGGATGCTTTCAACATTGTGGAGGACTTCCACTACTGTTGACTGTAGCAGCACAAGTAATGTTCATGGGTTGGTGCTATGGTACAAAACCTTCTGACACAACTCGTGGCGATGTAGAAGGAGGTGAAGGGTGAGAATATTAAGGGCTAGGAGAAGTGTAAGGAACATGAGGTGGTGATCTTGTGGGAAAGGACATGGGTTGATAGTACTTAGGAGAATGATAATGATGTGGTGAGATAGGGGATGTTGATCCAATTGAGAAAACAAAATGTTGAACTTGATAAGTGCTTGGGTTCGGATAGTATGAAGGGTATGACCAATTTGAGGGTGGCCTCTCCCACGATTGGGATTTTGGCCACTGTGATTGAACATGGTATTTTTGTACAAACTCTAGATGTAACATTCCTCCCCAATGCTCATGTAAATGTGACAAGATTGGTCATTCACCTTTGGGATGATCATACAGGAAAATTTCAGATTGATATGGGTGATTTGCAGCTGAGTTCTTATCCTTATTTTCTTCAACCCTTATTTCCGATTGTCTAGTGGTGTTCTACCTTGTTTCTTGGTTCGTCATGGTTCTACCTCTAATAATGTTGGCATATTCTCCACATTTTTCATGTACCTAGTCCATCATCTTATTCATCTTTACCTCAATCTCGTCTAGTGATTGTAGTATTGGCAAAGATGATTCCACCTCCTTGAGGTGAGTTGATTTCTCCTTTTCATGATCATGGAGCTTTGCTATTTTGAGATCTTGGTCCTATTGAGAGCCTTCAAAATTCTCCCATTTAGCTATTTCTCCTTCTTCTTTTGCTACTCACTTAATAAGCTATTGGAATTTGTGGGTTTTTAGCTCATATAGTTGATCTCGAGCATACATCTTTAGGGTTTCCCTTGTTTCATTACGGAGCCCATCCATGATGTGGTACATTAGCCTTTCCTCAAAGGACCCATGGCCTGGGAAATTGCTTAACAATGAATAGTATCTTTCTAAGTGTTGGCACATTTTGGTCATTTAATGGAGTAGGCTAGTAAGGTTAAATTGGTTAAAAGTTCTTAGAGAAGTGGCTAAAATTTGGGTTTGAGAGGAAAAAGAATAAGTAGCATTTTTTTTAAAAAAAAATGTGTTCCTATGCATAGTGGGATTATGGAAGAAGCCCAATTTACCATTTATATGATATAAAGATATAACAAATCAGAGGGCATCTTAAGTAAAATTTGTGTTGTATCCATTTTATTCCGGAAAGCAACCTCTGCAGCAACACAAATTTAGCAGGACAGAAATATTGCAATTCATATTTTGATGGAAAGGATTCCAGAGTCTTTGTTCCACCTTACTTTCGGATTATAAATTTATCATTTAAATTTTTGAAGGTAACATAAACTGTTCCTATTTCCAAAAAAAATAATACATACAAAAATCAAAATTCATCGCGTTCCAGAAAATCAAAATTCCCAGAGAACCGCGAGCCTGAGATCTGTTCCTAGTGCTGAGCCCTCTGATTATGATCTGCACCGGATGAAGGTTCATTCTGTTGCTAAGCGCCGCGCCGCGTAACTCAGAGAAGTTGTTTCCAAAAAAGAAAAAGAGAGAGAAGCAGACATCAACATTTCATTTTTTTTGGGTCTATGGAGGTCCGAAAAAATGGCAAACCATAAGCAGTGTTGGCCGCCTCTGTAAACAGAAACACAAAGACCTCCGTGCGAGTAGGGTAACCAAATCCTACTGGTTTTTGCGCCGCGCGAGTCAACACCAGGGCCTTGCTCCACAGCGCGTGGGCGGAGGACAAGGAAGACAGCAGTGAAGCATAAAATGATTTTTAGGAACAAACACGGCTCAACAGAGAACAATTTTTGGATGAAACGCGATAATAAGAACGAAAAGAAAGCTTTACCGCAATAGCAGGAGGTGCTGAAGAAGTCACGGAACCACGTTGTGCACCCTACATAAAATATTTTTGGGCAGTTCCAGGGCCGTTCCTAACCTACCTTACCTGATGCCGTATTCTCTGATACTTGGATCTACGATACATTTGCCCTTAACCCTGAAATCAATGGCAGGAATTTTAAAAACGATTTGCAGGAACATGAAAACACAGAAAGCCCTAAGTGGATTTGGGGAGAAATAAAACAGTTCCAGGCAACCGAAACCCTATGACCAGGGCCACACGTCCAATGAATCACTTCCACTTCCAGATCTTTCTCCAGCAACCAAACATACGATGCCGGATGCAACGGTCGAGCCTTCTCCCACGGTGGTGGTTGCTAACGATTCCAGGCAGGAGCGGGATATTTCAAAAGTGTTTGATAACAGTTCCAGGCCTGGTGCCTTAGCATTCGGGCTTGAAGTTTCAAATTTGATTTTTTTTAGTCATTTTCACTCAAGTACAAGTGCNGTTTCAAATTTGATTTTTTTTAGTCATTTTCACTCAAGTACAAGTGTACATAAAATATTTAAGAATAAGGTTCCAGCAATATTTATGCCAAGGTAGATATTATATTATCACCTTGTTTATTAAAACATTAAGAGCTCCATAAGCATTCTTCAAATTTTACAACAAGTAAAAAGGAAAGATTATTAAAGATATACTTGTGAACAATTATGTGAAATTATTGGAATTATTTTCAAAGGCAATATTTATGCATTTCCTAACTTCCTAACTTCCTAAGTTAAATACTCCCTAACTTGTTGGGCAAGTCACTTGGGAGAGAAGTTAGGTAAGATATTTTTGCATATGTAACTACCTTTGAATCCTATAAAAAGGCTTCAGGGGTCAAGGGGGATATCATCATCACATTGGGGTCTCATACATCACACTTTTAAGAAGACATTGGGATCACTTCGGCTCTCACTTGGAGACACTTTGAGTCTTGGGAGAAGAGCATTTTGTAAAGAAATTGTGAACGATTGCTTGCAAGATGGCTTGCTAGAGTAAAGATTTCAGCCTCTTTGTCATGGTCCTGTGAGTTATGCATTTCATTTTTTGTTTTTTTTTTAAAATTTTTTAGCTAGTGGTTTAGATAGTATCATCCTTGGCAAGTAATTTTGGGATTTTTAGATTGCTCTTATTGTTCTTGTTGCCCGATAGAAATTTCTATTAAAATTTTGCCATAGAAGCGCTTGTGTTTAAAAGCCTTAAGAGCATTTTAGTAGTAAATTTCGTTATTGTGCAACGTGTGGGAACTGCTATTGGGATTGTTGTAAGAGAGCCTCTGTTTGTAGTCACGCCGTTGAACAATTCAGTAGTCGAGAGGGTTCAGAAAATCTTTGGTATTTTGATGGGACCAGAATAGCTTCTTTTTATCTTTAAAGTGAATTCCCGTGGTATTTCAATCAGAAATTGTCAAGTCTTTTAAAGGTTCTGTTTGAATGCAATCGTTGACATCTATTATCTAGTCAAAATGGAGTCTCGTACGTGGTAGTTTACGCAGCAATTTTTGGTAGCATAGTAGGATTGTCTTGAAGATATTGCTTGTTTGAGCCTTGGAAGTTTGAACAATTCGTAGATATTGAATTTGGGATAGCTTTATTGCGAAGTGTTTACTCGTGTCATTTTACCTTGTTTAAATATTTGAGGTCTACACAAATCTGCTTTCTTTTCTTTTCTGCTTATTTCCATCGAATCTTGCTCTATTTCTAGTTTTCTTGTGGAACTATCTCTTTCTCTGGGGAAAATTAGGAGTAGATTGCGGAGTTGTGCTCAAATGTTTTTGCAAAATTTTATTTGTTACAAGTAGGTATTATAAGGACCGCGTAGACTAGGCAGTTAAACAAAATAGGAAATTTTCAACAACTCACAGTACTTGGCAAAGTTGGCTGAATCTCTTTAAAGTAAGTCATTTGTAGTTTACATACAACGCAATCGTTCCATTTCTCACAACCACACGCCGCAACAGCACACACACATACTCACATTAACTACTAAGTTTATTTGGAGGTATCTAGGCCTTGGTGTTGCCAGAGACCAGCAGACACCTAAATCCTGTTCGAGAACACTCGGTGGCGGTCGTGTCCCAAACGGCCACCAACACTAAGGCCATGTCCAAGGGGTCATGTTGCCCCTGTTTCCATTCTTGGATTTGTCTCCTCAAGGCTAACACTCTTGCATAGGTTTGATATCTTTCATTAAAGAGTTCTACCATTGTCAGCCAAAGTCGAATTGATTTTGGTCTTAAGGACCTGTATCATGGCCAACAAGAGTCATAGAAAAGAGCTTAAGTTTTTGCCACCCATTATCAATATTGTTCCATACACAGGCATCATGGAAGGCTTGTAAATGATGTTATGGATCTAAATCATAGCCTCCTAAAGACTTGGGAAAGTTGTTTAAATCAAGCCTGGGTAGATGGCTTTCCTTTCGATACTTGTAGGATATTCGAATAGCCTCTTGTATATGCATTAGGCTCTTAGTGGCCAGCAAGGGTTCATCATCACTAGGTAGGTTATGAGTTTGTGAGTTGGGATGATGTTGTCTTTGTTTATGTGCATAGTAGATCCCTGCATAAGATTGAGTACTCCAAACTTCGTCTTCATCATCATACAATTCGTTGGTTCTCCAATGAATTACCTTACTAGTTGTTGTGTTGTCATAGTCTTATGAGAGAGACATTGTGATGAATTGTGTGTCGCTTATTTGCAATTACTTTCTTTCTAAAAGGTATATTGTCAAGGCTTCGTTACAACAATCTTGGATGATGTAACTAATCTAAATGACCAGCATCGTCCCTAGCAATGGTGCCAATGATGAGTGGCCAGGTACCCCTACACTCAACCATATGAATACGAGCGTGTACGCACGATCCGGTCAAACTCTGCAAATAGACTAGTTGTGATATCTAGATAGTTACACGTTGATAGCAGTTCACTGTCTTCCCACCTGGCTAGTATTTACTTATCATGTATGGTTTAGTATAGAGTGAGGTGTATGATATGATTTCTATCACTAGGCTACTCTTGGAGACAATGGAAAATAATCTTGATTAGACTAAGAAGCAATAGGAAATAAAGTATAGCTAGCATGAGTGCGATGAGCATCCATCCTTAGTCATCCATACACATCTTGGACCTCATGTACTACTTCTAGGATTATCAAGATCACATTACTTAAGCACTCCTAAATATGCTACTGGGTTACCAAGTAGTCACACTTCAATGTTCATGATTAAGTCATACTCATTATGCATTTAACAACAGGAATAGTAAATGATGGTAAAGAAATATTAATTAAGAAAACGATAAATAACAATAACAATTAAACAATTAAAACTAAGTGAATGCTACAATGATGGAGTAATCTCAATCTTTATTGTCGATCATGTGTATGTCCAAGTACGTCACACTTGAATAAAGGTTCCATACAATTACAATCATCACACTGCAGGCATGCACTACCAAAAGAATTGAAATGGATTGAAAACTGACAAAAAGATCCTACTCTAATATTGACTAACTCTCCCTTTCCTATGCACCTGAATGTGGCATTTATATGCTTACATAGGACCCACAATATCATTATCCAGGCTATGATATCGCGTACCCGATATTGAGGATCCGATATCAGGGCTTGGAAAAACATGATTCATCACCTAACTTCATGCTCTATTACAATACCCAACTAAGTTTGTTGATCTAGAATTTCTTAGTAACTTTATCATAGAGAAAATTAATTATTTGAGAATCAAGCAACATCAACTAGAAGTTGAAAGAAAGAAAGACATATGGGATGCATCTAGAGCTGAAGTGAAAATATATAGACATTGGAAGATCATCTTGATGTTGGAAGAATGAAATAAGGGTTTAATAGAAGAAAACTAATCATTGAGATAAGTAGCCAAAGAAAAAAATAGTTGGAAAATGATTTTAAGTCATCTTTGTGAATAATTTGTCAAGGTAGATGCTAACATCAAGAGGTTATCTCTTGAAAATGGGAATCTTTCCATGACAAAGGTCAGGGCATTGTAGTAAAGGTATGAAATAATAACTAGCACCTATAAGAATGAGGTAACTAAATAAAACATATTCAAGAGACACTATAGGAATTAGGGATACCTTCTAAAGGAGATCAATGAGAAGGAGATCAATAACCATCACCACAAGAAATAACATGAAAACCTATTCTTGCAGAAAGTTTTTAAACACCTAGTAAGTTTTTAATGAACATCCAAATGTTTTTATCATTTTGTAATCTACTTGAATAAATGATGTACTGTGGTAGTCAAGTCAATTCAATTAGTTAGTTAGTTAATCATAGAAGTAACTTTAGGATGAGTTTTCTAATTAGTCACAAGGATATCACATCTATGATATCATAGTTTCAATATCATATACTTTCATATGATATCATAGATGTGATGTGTTACATTTTAAAAATTTATACTTAAAAAATTAATTAAAACTTAAACTTCCATGAGATATAATATAGGAAACTTAATTACTTAAGAACTACTTAAGCAAATTTAACACTTATAAATCAACATAAAAATATTAATTAAGTAGGAAACATAATAACTTTTAAACCACTTGAAAATTCACATCAACTCATTAATGCCTACTTATGCCTCCTTACAACATAGCATCAAAATTTAATGGAAATTCATATTCATGAGCAAAATAAAAATCCATTGAATGGCCAAAAAATAATATGAAATACATAAATAAATATATGTTAGTCACAACATATTACTTAGACATTAATTCTTTTATTATATGTGTTGATATAAATTTTGCATCATCTATAGAAAACTCTATCCAAGCCTCTAAACTAAAATCTACATGAAACACATGTAGGAATAGTTAGAACACCTTCATAGTAGAGGAAACCATTTTGGTGCCACTTGAATCAAGGTAGAAAATGATGCTTATGTTACAAAATACATTGTAAAAATCAACGAAAATCACCAATTAACTAAACCATTAATTAAAAGCATAACTATTAACTTATTCATTAATCAAAATCATTAGCCTTACCACTAATGTAATAATCTACCATTAATCCATGGTATTCATTTACTTGTGATCCTGCCACAAGTTTCTAGTATCAAATATTAGGAATAGCTATAAGACTGATCCTAACTTAACTTGCCATCAAGGACTATTTGGTGTAATACCTCTCTTAGTTAGGCCAACTTTCATGCATGACATATGTATAAATGTTGGGTTAGCAAATCCTCATGAATGTTAACTAACTTATTGTTGTGTTACATTATGGCTAGTATTATCCCTATAGCTACCCTATATCCTAGCCTCCATTATCATCTAAGTTTGATATTTGATATTAGCTACATGCCACTAAGATTAATGATCCAACTCCTACATGGCACTAAGATTAATGGTCTAACTTTGAATTCTACTATACCATGACTAACTATCCAATATCAATAACCTAAATATTGTTTCCTAGCTTCCGAACATGTGGAGCATACCCATACACACTGAAAATGTCCTCTCATCATCATCGATATAAGTTATCATTTCCATCAAAGCACTATCCTTACTATGTCATGCCAAAAAACTTGTGTAAATTATTTCATAACCTCCTTTTTTTTTTACAACAATTAGATCTATCACTACATAGGTCTTGACATTTAAGAAGACCATCATTTGGAGAATATGATATAGAAAAAAGATGAAGTCAAACTCAAAGTAAAAATTATGGAAAAAAAGAAAATTAGGATAAGGAACAAGAAAATAAGAATTAGATAAACATCAAAGAATAATAGAAAGATAGCTCCAAAGAGGGTTAAACTATAAAGAAAAACATATGGAAGAAAGAATATTTCCTCTAATTTGAAGGATCAACCAAGAGAAAAGATTCATCAAGTAAGAATAGGTTCATATCTAAAAAACCTTTAAGAAAGCTCCCATGCATAAGCATGAACATGAGCATAAAAGATGGAGAGAGAGATACACAATTGATGTCAAGAGAGTCAACCTTGCTGGTTATTTATAAGCACAAATACAAGATTAAACAATTCTAAGTATAACAATTTAATAATCTAATTTTTAAGATTGGGTCACATGTTTCCACAAGAGATTGAATAAGCCCACATGGCCAAAAATGGGTTCCAAGACAAATTAAAAGAATAATTGGAATAAATCCCAAATATCTATTTCACATGTCTTTTTATCATATTGGTTTTTTTTTTCTTTGAAGAAAGAAAAACCTAGTTCTATGGTGGCATAATATATTTGAAAGATTAAAAACTAATTACAATGTTGATCATACTAGAGATAGAACTAAAATTCTAAAAAACTAGAAAATGAAAATTGAGGCCATACAAAAGTCTAGCTACCAAAGCATCTAATACAAAATAAAAGAAGGGCTTCCATACAAACTATTTGATTTAAAACATCAAAACATTTTCTTTTAAGGAAAGAAAGTTGAGTAGCTTAAGGAATTATTTCTTAAAAATTAGCACTACCATTATTATGAGAAAAGAAAAATAATATGTAACATACCTTAGTACCTCCATCCTATAATTGTGATGTTCCTATTTGAAGATCCATTAACTGTTGTAGCACCCTAAGGCGAAAGGGCAAAGAAAATAGGAGTTTTATGTTTGCATTGCTTCCATTTTTTCTCAAATTTGAGAAGTTTGAAAAATTACATCATGAATGGACATGCAATTCCAATGTACACTAGTCATGCATGTAAGCTCATGTCAAATTGATTCGGCTAGAGGACATGAAAAAATAGTGATTAATGGTATAGGTTATGCCATTTACCTCATACAAAGCTCACTTGTAATAATTAGGGAAGGATATTATGATTCCTAAATAATAATAATATATGGAGCTCACTTGAAAAACATCCCTAATAAATATATTATAGTGATTCAAGACATATATACAAGAGCTACCACTAAAATTAAAACAACTTGTGGAACAACATGTGATTTTTCAATCATAGAAGGCCTACATCAAGGGTCTATGCTTAGCCATGCTGATTTGCCATTATTATGGATGAATTAACAAAAGAAATACAAGATGAAATCCCTTGCTCTATTCTATTTGTAGATGATATTATGTTGGTGGGTATAGCTTCTAAAATTGAGAAGTTGAAGCATGTTCTAGAATCAAAAGGCTTAAAAATCAATAGAAGTAAAACAAAATATATAGAATGTAATTTTAATAATAGCATAAACAATGATATAATAGAAGTGATAATTCAAGGATAAAAAAAATACCTCACTACAAACAATTCTACTACCTAGGGTCAATTCTCCAATCAAATAGTAAAATTGATAAAGATATATGAAATAGAATTAAAGCCAGATGATTAAAATTTAGACAAGCTAGTGGTGATCTATGTGACAAAATAATACTGATAAAATTGAAGGGAACATTTTATAGGATAGCAATTAGGTTTGCTATCTTATATGGTGTTGAATGTTAGGGTGTACAAAAGAGGCATGAATGACAAATCAGTATGGTAGAAATGAGAATGCTTCAATGGATGTTGAATGTTAATATAATAGATAATTTACATAATATAACCATCAAAGAAAGCCTTGTAGATGCTTCTATTTTAGATAAGTTACAATAATAGTAGGCTAGATGATTTGGACTTTTGCAAAGAAGATCATATAGTGAGCCTACAAACAATGGTTACCATATCATTGTTTTAGGAAAGCCAATAAAAGAAAGATCAAAAAGGACATGTGAAAATTGATCAAATATGATTTGTAGAAACTACAAATAAACAAAGCTCTAGCTCTTCATAGAAATGAATGATAAAATTGAACTCATGTAGCTAATCCCATTTTGTTAGTAGAAGGCTAAGATGATGATGACAAATATTTTTCCACCATGCTACTTTGAGGGAATCTTGAATACTTGGAGCTACTTTTGCATAAGTATTTTTTAACTTATAATTATTAGAATCAACCATTGCCCTTCAACATGCACATTTCTCTTGAACCAAACTTTGAGCTTTTTAAAACTATATATTATTAGGCTAGTATAACTAATTGAAGGTACGTTGTGAAATAAGAAATTATTGTAAAGATACTTGGCACACATCAATTGTAATAGGCTAATAATTAAAACCTCATTTTATAGAATGAAAAATTTTATCCTTAGTATAAAACCCAAGAAATTAATGCTTCATTTTTTCAAGAGTATTCAAAGTTGTTTCTAGGCATTTTTAGTAAGACAATAAATAAAGGTGCATACCATGTAGCATTGATTTAAGCAACTAGAGTTTCCCTTCTTGAGCTAAAAGTTTTTTCTTCTATGTAGCCAAACATTTTACTTACTAGTTAGAAAGTAACTATTCCATATTACTATTTCAATTGAAGAATCCTAGATTTGGCATTCTAATTGAAGATACTAGTGGAAGAAATGAGGAATAAAATTACCTTGTAAGATCTTTTTTACTAATACAAATTTGAATATATAACAAGATTGGCTAATGATCTAAACAAGTGTAGGAAAGTTACCATATTCTTACATTATTTTAAAATAACATAACATAAAAATATAAATTAAATATAATACGTTACTCAAAACGCTAACAAAGGTTACTACGCATATGTTAAATTAACAAAATAAAATATTGAAAAAAGATGTAAAATAAATTAAAAGTATAAAAAACATCTAAAAAGGATAATTACAAAGCACATAGCTTAGCTAATACAAAACACAAGCATAGTCAACTTAAAAAAAGATTTTAAAACACAATACATAGACTTAACAATAAAACATTAAGGGTTCAAATCACAAAGAATACGAAGTGGTAAGTGGTATTTAATGTTAGGATGTTACATGCTTCCCCGTTAAGAATCTTTCTCTTGGAAGATCTTTAGATGTGAGTTGTATAGATCTTTCTCCACTTCCCACATTTTTTCCTAAGCTCCATGCATTTCCC
The DNA here is from genome assembly GCA_015680685.1 of Gnetum montanum. Taxonomy (NCBI): domain Eukaryota; kingdom Viridiplantae; phylum Streptophyta; class Gnetopsida; order Gnetales; family Gnetaceae; genus Gnetum; species Gnetum montanum. Next base: position 866,416 of record MNCI01015802.1, on the reverse strand, counting down.
AAATAACATTCATTATTGGAATAAAATTACTTTTTAATAACCTTTCCATCTTATCTAAATTATTACTAGTTGTTCCATAAATTAACATAAGCTTGAAGCTACACATCTTATCATTTTATCCTCTTACTGGAATCTAGAACATACCTCCTGAACAAGGAAACATGAAATACATCATGAATCAATTGTAACTATTGCGGACGATCAAGCTAATGTGAAACTTCTTCTACTTTTCTCAAAATTGAAATAGAACTTATATAGCAAGGTACTAACTTCCCTCTCCTATCAAACTTTATAATCCCTTTTAAAAGTGAAATTTTACGAAACATTTGATCTCTAATGTTGAACTCCAAAGGTTTTCTCTTACTATTAGCATATTTTGTGAATCTATTTTGAGCTTCCTAAAGTGTGCCTCCAACAATATTAATAAGCTCTATAGCTTCTTTAATGATATTGATACTCATCTTCTATTTTTCCTCTAGAGTATCCCAACAAAGAGGTGTATGAAAAGGTCTATCATACAATACTTCATAAGGTCCTACTTTCATATTGATCTAATAACTATTATTATAAGTAAACTTTGCTAATGGAAGAACTTTTTTCTAGATGTCTTTATAGTTTAATGTACAAGATTGAAGAATATCTTCCAAAATTTGATTTTTGCTCTCTCTTTAACCATCTATTGAGGATGATACGTTGAGCTAATATTCAACATAGTACCCATACTCTTTTGAAAATACTATTGAAATATGAAAGTAAACTTTAAATTTCTATTAAAGACAATATTATTGAAAACTTCATGCATCCTAACAATCTCTAATAAGAACAACTGATGAGTGGCGAGGTACCCCTACACTCAACCATACGAAACAAGCATAGCACGCGTGATCCAGTCAAACTCCGCAGACTAAATACCTAAACGCCGCAAGGAACACTTGGGGTTAATTAATCATTGTCTTCCTAGACTTACTTGTTGTTGTCACGGTGTATGGTTAAGTAAGTCCGAGGTATATGATTTTTTTGGTCTTTTCTCGTTTATCTCCTATGCTAAGGGGTGAAGGGTTGAGAGACTAAAACTAACTCTAACTACAATGCTAAGTCCTAGCATCAACACCCATTCCCACTTGCCGTACACACCCTAAACTATGCAACTGTGGCTACCAAATGCTAATTGTTATTGGGATTACCACACGTAACACACATGCTCGAAGCGGTCGTACTGAGGCACCTAACTAGCTTAAGTGTGACAAGCAGCTGATTCCTTGACTAGCCGTACACATCCGTAGATGCTCGTAATCAAGTCGTACGTGTTCCACATTCTAGGAGGTAAGGGTGAGAGAATCTAACTGCGATGAGTAGCCGATTCCTTGGCTAGCCGTACACATTCGTCAATGCTCGTAACCAAGTCGTACTCATGCCGCGCTACTAGGAAAGCAGTAAATAACATTAAATAAGCCTATCCATGCACTACAAGGTTTATCCACAAAGCTCGTCTTTATTTCCGTACACAACTTGCGTTCAGGTACAAAGCTGCTCGAATAAAGAACCGTTCACTTGGGGGACTCCTACTACGAGCACATGGAAAATATTCTATCTCTGGGGTGATCAATCCGCCAGAGCTTCACTACTTTACGCCTATGATTACAAATGAGGGGAGTGCCGCCTCTTATTTATAGATTTTTCGGTGGACTGCGATATCGCGTACGTGATATCACAGGGAACGATGCAATATCACGTACGCGATATCGCAGGGGATGCGATATGCGATATCGCGTACGCGATATCACGTATGCGATATCGTGGCTTGTGTAATTCGCATTTCATCATACCCCCATGACTGAATGAAAACTCGTCCTCGAGTTCCTTATAATAATATTAGGTAGGTATGGGATTATTGAGGGGAATGGAACTAATGGAATGACATGTGAACAGTTTAGTATTACAAGACTTGACAAGACTGGTGTTCATGACAACAAGGGTGAACACCTTATTACAATGACATCAGGCCACAGTTGGCAGCTGAGAGAAAAGAGGAGAGACAATAGAAGAGAAGAAGAGAGAAGAGTCTTACTGCTGCTAATGCCTAGATTATGCCTTTCGTCATCCATCCGTAAGTGCATCATCAATCTTGCTCCTTGCATAGCTGCTTCAGCGCGGCTCCATTCCAAGTGTTTACTCCAGATCCGATCCGTTGTTGTATGATTGCCATCTGCACACACAACACAATCATGTATTAGAAAGGGTAATTGAATCATTAAGTAATTAATACCTTACTTCGGTGTAAGTTCATTGGCTAGGTTGTGGTATGGCTAATATGGACCTGGGAATATGTTACTGATAACTGCCGAAGGTGTAGGGGTTAGGAAGAAAAACGAAAAAATTCCGGGCTTAGGAGAAAAATCAAAAAATCAGGCCCCGTACCCCCATGACTAATCGCAAACCTCCGGTAGCGTTAGAATGGAGAAAGAAAAGGAGTAAGAAAGATAGGTAAAAGGGACAACTATGGCATCAATGAAATGGATGTCAAGATGGAAATGAACAAAACTAAAATTAATTGCAAAATGTTAAGGAAAAAAAGTTAACTAATGTTCCAAATAGGAATGTCAGTGGGTCCTCCCCAAAGTAGGCTCATGCCATTAATGCCTTGACAAACCCACATTCAAAGAGTCCGTAGGCTCTGGGAACGTCTTTTGAAACAAGAGTTAAAGTCTTTAACCGTAAGAATTTACCAAAAAGAAAACAATGCCTCAACCAAAATATATACACTAATGATACAACCAGCAATGAGGTGAACAATGGAGAGAAGGATGGAGAGAAGAGAAGTGGAATGAAATCACAAGGACAAGATGGTGTATAGCCCCTTGTGTGTTTTATGATTAATGCGACGTGGCAAATCTCATTCCAACTCTGGGCTCAAACCAACCACTTCCAGTGACTTCGCATTAATGCATTCGGTTAAATCATCCACTTGGATAACAAGGATGCATCGTCAAAGAGCCACCACCCTTCCAACGAAACAAAGGAGAGAACGGGAAGCGAGAAGGGCCTTAGTTAGAGGGAACACTTTGGTTCCATAACTAGTGCTTGCAGCCCAAATTTTATTTCGTCTAAGGGGTGTGCTTTGAATCCTCACATTTTTACCCTTTTTCTTTGTGTTTTTATGCGTGGGGAGCACACCATGCAAAGATTTATTATTTTTATTGTCTTAGCTTCCGATTATTGGGTCACATTAGAACAGTAAGAAAACTCAAGCAGAAAACATCTAAGTACCCAAGAGAATGACCAACACAAAAGCATCAAGTTCCTTTGAAGTCACACCCTTTGCAATCCTTGAGTCCTTCCTTAGTTTAAGAAATACCCAGTCACCGATTCGTTAAAGTTCTTATTAAAAGAGGACTGTACATTTCCAAGCCAAGAGAAACCATAGAAATTGATGGATGGATGGATGAAGTGATCTCATTGCCTGCCATATCAAAAGAGACATACCTTAGTATCAACATTGTAACTTAAAGGTAAAGACCAAACATTAGAAATTAATGAAAAATAGTTCATCCCATCAGCCTGAACACTTATTGGGCGACGAACTTACATGGTGGATGGCACACATACACACACAAAATGGAAAAAGTATAACGATGTTGTAAAACAAAAACAAGAAGAGTGAAAGAAATTTATAAAACAAAAATGTATAAAACAAAAATGCGTAAAAATAGAAATTGAAAAAGAACTGAGGGCCCCATATGATCAGCATAAGTGGACATCTGCCCCATGACTGAGTTGTAAGGGAGAGATCTGAAATAGTGAGCGTGGTTGACCGCTGGTAGAATTGTGACTTGTACTGGCTGGTGCAGATTCACGGAAAGGTTTTGTTTGTTGTACATTAATCAATAACCTTTTATCCAGGCTGTCAGGCTTATATATCATCATGGCCCCAGAAGGGAAGGTAGTATGAATAATATAAGGTCCTTTCCACAAGGTCTAAAACTTCGTACGTTGGGGTACATGCGTGGGGTTCCAGTAAAGGACCTTATCTCCTGGTTGGTACTTAAACCTTCAGATCCTTAAGTCATGCCATTATTTACTGTGTGCTTTATGCAACTCATTTAACGATAGTGCAACCAATCGATTCTCGTCTAACACATTCAAAGTTGCTAGTCGTTGTTTTTAGGCTAGGTTGAGATCTAGGTGAAGTTCATAAGCCATGGACAGTGTACGGAGCTCACTCTGTATAGGTAGTTTTGGAAGTTTCCCATACACTAGCTCATAAGGAGAATATCCTGTAGGGAGCTTCCAAGTGAAACGATACGCCCAAAGAGCATCATTTAGTTTCATGCTCCAGTCTCGCCTAAATTTAATGATTGTTCGTGTTAATATTCTGGTAATCTCCCTATTAGTTTCTTTNATTTGCTGATTGTTCGTGTTAATATTCTGGTAATCTCCCTATTAGTTTCTTTAGCTTGAGCATTAGCTTGGGGCTGGTAAGGTGTGGTCAGTTTATGCTCAACCCCTAAGCGTTGCATCAACTTTCTAAAGGTTGCACTTGTAAAATGTGTTCCATTATCGGAAATAAGTGCATGCGGCACACCAAACCTATTAATGATTTGTTGCTGTACAAATCGGGTAGCTGTAGATGATGTGCAATCTATTACAGTGGCTGCTTCAGCCCATTTGGTTAAGTAATCAACAACAACGATTATATATGCTTTTCCGTTGGACATTGGTGTAATCGGTCCCATGAAATCTATCCACCAGATGTCAAAGGGTTCTAAAGGTTGAATCCATTGTTACGGACCCTCCATCCTAGTAGTCATTCCCCCATCACGTTGGCAGTGCTTATAGGATTGAGCAAAATGATGGGCATCTCGAAATAGTATTGGCCAATAATATCCTGCAAGCAAGATTTTAGTGGTCATTTGTCTCCTAGCATAATGACCCCCACAAGGGCCCTCATGAGCATCCTAGAGAACTTTTACTTGATCTTGATCGGGTACACACCATCGAACTAGGCCATCAGGGTAGACTTTATAGAGTTGTCCCCCGATTTCCATTAAGTATTTAATGTTGTGAAGAAATTGTTGTTTCTTCCTAAAGTCTAATCTCTGTGCTATTTTTTGTGAAGTGAGATAAGTGAGAATGCTATACTAGTTTACTTCTGTGGGTTGATTATTTATTACACTAGCAAAGAGGGTTTCATCATGAAAATGGTCAGATACCGCGTATGCGTCCCCTTTGTTGTCCCATCGCAACCGAGATAGGTGATCGACGACTACGTTCTCGGTGCCCTTGCGGTCTACAATAGTTAAATCGAACTCCTAAAGAATCACCAGCCAACATATGATACGTGGGCTAACCATTGGCTTATTCATAAGGAACCTAATTGCACTATGATCTGTATGGATATATACCTTGTAACCCAATACATAGTGCCTAAATTTATCCAGTGCAAACACAACAGCCATTAATTCTTTTTCTGTAGTCGTGTAGTTAAGTTGTGCACCGGTGATACTTTTACTGGCACAATGGATGTAATAAGGTCATTTTTGTTCATCTAGTTGTGTCAGTACAGCTCCTAAAGCATAATTGGATGCATCGGTCATGATATGGAATGGTCTGGACCAGTCAGGTGCTTGTAGAATGGGAGTTTCCACAAGCCTCTATTTAAGAGCTTGGAATGCTTGTTCACATTCCCTGGTCCATTCGAATGGTGCATCTTTTTTTGTTAATTCTACCAACGGTTTGGCAACTTTTGAAAAGTTCGCAATAAACCTCCTGTAGTAGCCAATGTGTCCAAGGAATGACATCACGTCTTTAACGATTTCTAGTTGTCGGGTGATTCCTTGGATGACTTTAATTTTTTCTGGGTTAACTTCGATTCCTGATTGCGAAATTTTGTGCCCCAGCACGATGCCCTCTTGAACCATCAAATGGCTCTTCTGCTAGTTGAGCTTTAGGTTGGTTTCAACACATCATTTCAATACTTGCTCTAACCAGTTGGGGGCTTGATCAAAGCTCGTCCCATAAGTGGAGAAGTCGTCCATGAAGACTTCTACTCCATTGCCTATTTGTTGTTGAAAAATGCTTAGAACTAAGCATTGGAATGACATCACGTCTTTAACGGTTTCTGGTTGTCGGGTGATTCCTTGGATGACTTTAATTTTTTCTGGGTTAACTTCGATTCCTGATTGCGAAATTTTGTGCCCCAGCACGATGCCCTCTTGAACCATCAAATGGCTCTTCTGCTAGTTGAGCTTTAGGTTGGTTTCAACACATCATTTCAATACTTGCTCTAACCAGTTGGGGGCTTGATCAAAGCTCGTCCCATAAGTGGAGAAGTCGTCCATGAAGACTTCTACTCCATTGCCTATTTGTTGTTGAAAAATGCTTAGAACTAAGCATTGGAATGACATCACGTCTTTAACGGTTTCTGGTTGTCGGGTGATTCCTTGGATGACTTTAATTTTTTCTAGGTTAACTTCGATTCCTGATTGCGAAATTTTGTGCCCCAGCACAATGCCCTCTTGAACCATCAAATGGCTCTTCTGCCAGTTGAACTTAAGGTTGGTTTCAACACATCATTTCAATACTTTCTCTAACCAGTTGAGGGCTTGATCAAAGCTCGTCCCATAAGTGGAGAAGTCGTCCATGAAGACTTCTACTCCATTGCCTATTTGTTGTTGAAAAATGCTTAGAACTAAGCGTTGGAACGTGGTAGGTGCATTTCACAAGCTAAAAGGCATTTTTTTATATGCAAACCTTCCCCAAGGACTGGTGAACGTTGTTTTGGCTTGGTCTTCTGGTGCAATGCATATTTGGTTGTACCCACTATATCCATTTAGAAAACTGTAATAGCGATGCCCTGCTATAGTGTCTAAGACTTGGTCCATAAATGGTAGTGGGAAGTGGTCATTGAATGTTGCCATATTTAACAGCCTAAAATCTATACATACCCTCCATTTACCTCCCTTTTTCAGTACGATTACAAGAGGGCTAACCCATTCGCTATCAACGATAGGGTAAATGAACCCGACTTTGAGAAGTTGTTCTAGTTCTTCTTTAACAATTTGTTTTAGTTTTAGGTTCAATTGCCTCTGGGGTTGCTTGCGAGGTTTCATAGAGGGGTCTGTATAAATCCTATGCTGGCATATCTGAGGATCTATTCTGGTTAGTTTAGAATACGACCAAGCAAAGGCGGTTGACCACTTGTTTATCAGCCTTAGCAAACTTTCTTTTTGCATGGGCACAAGCTTTGCATTGATGATAACTGGTTTTCCATTTTTGAGGGTCATGTATTCCAGACTGGTGGGTAACAATTTTAACTCTAGGGGCTCTTGTTTAAACTCCTCAAGAATCTCCAACTTCCCCCAAATAATATTTTCGGAGTTAAAGGCTAGAAGTTGGCAACGGACTTGCTCCAATATGTCTACGCTTTCAAGGTAAGCACTAGTTATTCCCTCAGCTAGTTCCATGCAAGTAGTTGGGTTGCTATCTTTATCAGCCATCAGCCATTGGGTGTTTTCTTGTTGTGTGGCTGTTGCATATAGGTACTTTTGTATATTAATGTCCTATGCACACCGATCGCATGCAGGCAATGTTAAACTTCGCATTACCCATGATTTTTGCACGCAATGACACCCTGTGTCACTATATGCGATGCATGGAACTCTTTTCCTCTCAATTTTTCCATACGTATTTGTCTTGGATATTTCTAGGGAAAGGTTACAAATTCCTAAGCGTGCGT
>MNCI01015802.1:829722-853489 GCA_015680685.1 Gnetum montanum | reverse complement strand
CCCCCCCCCCCCCCCCCCCCCCCACAAAACCCAAGAAGAGATACTCAATGGTCTTGGTCTTTTGGTAAAAAATAATTTATATGTGATAATTTTATACATGATATTTTGAATTAAGAAAATTTTAGGCATCTTCATATCCACCTTATCCATGTTAAATGCCTTAAGAACAATCTTTGTTCTAGGCTTGGGCTTAGTCTTCTAGGTTTGTGATCACCAATTGTTTGCAAGTTCATTAGGGAATTCTATGACTCTAGAGATTGCGCATGTCAAAATGAGCATAAGAATCCCATCAACAAAGGACAAAGTACCATTTACAATAAGGTTGAGGTAGAATTCTCCTATCTCATGTTAGTACTAGAAAAAGGATTGGATAACATAATCATAGAAGCTTGTTCACTACAGTGACTCCTTGAGCTTAAAGAACTAATGGTAATTCTTCATCTCATGGATCAGATGGTACTAGATGTCATGTGCACCCACACTCTCCTAGACATCATTAATTTTAACATCATCATCCACCAAATCCTCTAGCACTTTTTCAACTCAAAGATTAAGAATGTGATTACCTACCTCTCAATCTACTTCTAGGTGGAGGTCTTTCTAGAGTAGGTTCAAAATTAGGTGATCTGAATTCTTCTCCCTCCTCCTATTTCCTAGGAATGGGTGATTCACACATGGACACATAGACATAGGACTAAGATCTTTTTATCTCTTTCCTTCTTTGTTGACGTCACTTTGATTACAACTATCATAGTATGATGAGCTATGAACACCATTAAAAATCAAGTTCCCTAGGCATTATACTACCATTTCAAAAAATGCACACAAAAACAATGATGAGAATAATTCTTGGAAACACTTGAAAAAGATCATCATAACTATAGAATCATGGTATTCATAGGTAAGTAAAAGGTAAGGTAGAAATTCTTAAATAACTACCAAATTCATTAAATACATACCCATATTGATGCCTATCCCACACAATTAAGTTACAATATACTAGGCTTGAACCACACCAAGAACAAGAAGGATAAGAACGAAGAAAAAGAAAGCATATAAAAATACCACTAATTTAAACTCAATGATAAAAATATAGTAGATTTATGCTTCCTTGTGGCTTAGAAAGTAAGAAATGAAAAATACTTGGATGAAAACTAAGTGTGGAATGAGCTTTGGAGGACCCCTCCAAATATACTAGCTCATTGACATAGGAAAGGGTATGTTAGCATAGGGACATTAACATCCCTACACTAATATATAAGGTGCATTAGCACATCCTTCCAACAAGGAAAAAACCTAAAAATTCATCATTCACATCCTCAACTTATCTATACTTTCCTTCAAAGTTACCAACAAGATAAAAAGCATGTTTGAATTAGCATGAATCAACCATGCGAGACATAAGAAGAGCTACAGAATAAAAGAATTATAAGCTTACCTTAGCTGATATCCAAGATTTGGAGAATTGGGTCATATGGTCATTTAATGCATTTCCATGAACCAAAAAATAGAATATGTAGTAGGTTACAGAAATGGGAAAATGATTAGAACACCAAAAATAATCGAATACAGGCACAAGTGATGTAAATTGAAAAGGAGTTGTTATGATGAAACATTGAAGCTCAAAGAGTTGATACTCATAGAAGTAAAAGACTAAGCAAGTTTCGTATGTAATGCAAGCACCACCATCACTAGGAGATAATATTTATCTCACTCACTTTTAATGCCAATTTACCAAGGATTTATAAGTAAGCCCTTCCCATAGTAAGAACCTACCTTTATTTCCCTTGAAAAATCCATTGATAGAATACTTAGGGATTCCTAACAACTAGTGAGAGATCAATATTCAACATGATCCCATCTCCTTGAATGTCCAAATCTCATCCTCCACTTCACCATATCAACTTCCTTCCATACAAAACAATGGATAAAAAATGAAATGGAAGAGATGGAGAATGAATGGTGAATAAGAGAGAGTGTGAGAGTGAAACATCACTAGACCCTTAGCTAATCATTCATTTAGCTCATGGGAGCATGTGAGCACCTCCAACACCTTGGGAGAGATCTGCTACTACATCCTTTCACCGTTACTCATCCATAAAATAGGGATTAATCTCTAAATATTCCTTCCAACTATAAGGTGATACCTACTGCTTCCAGTGTCATCTAGCCTCGATTCTTTCATGGTTCAATCATTGATGAAACCAAACCAAGGATACATGTCATAGAACATCTAGAAGCCGATATTTTGGTTTGGTTTTCCTCCATCCATGCACATATGTATAATAGACTCCCTAATTTTTCTTTACAAAAAACCTCTTGTCAAGCATGTTCATTATGCTAATCAATCCCACATACTAGCAATGATTACAATGCCATGATCAAACAAATAAAATGTTATTGGTTTAAATGTGGTCAAAGTATAGATTAATGATTATGATGTTGATCCTTAGAAACAAATAGGTTTAAGATTTGGGTGAAAGTAGTAATTGATATTCCTAAATTTTACTAAGATAGAGACTTCTAAGCCTTCATGGCTATGGGTAGGAATGAGCAAGATATTGTATTTGAAAATGACCTTTTGGAAAGTCAAGTAATTAAGGCAACAAGTTAAACATGAGAAAGGCTTGCATAGATATTAGTTCAACCACTCATTTTGATCTTGATTAAAGCAATTATAAGATTGGTCTAGAATGGTAGAGATACTAATTTTTATGGATCGATAAAATTAGAGTTATATTTCTATTCTTATCACCTATCCTTCTCATCATTGTTATTTTATTATTATTATTAGTATTTTTTTTATTTTATTCTTTTTTTCATATTTTCTTTTATTTTATTTTCATAACAAGAGGAAATTTGAGAGTACATGGGAATCATGGAAATGATTGATGTGTCTATTCATCATATAAAGTCTTAAACTTGCACAAACATGATAATTCACTTCTCACCACATGGCACATGTAGGTTCATGAGATCACAAACCTCTTTTGACTAGGATGGCTAGGCATCTAATCACACTGATATGACTCATCTAGTGCTCATAAGAATCCTTGATGAAACACCCTTTCCTTACCAATGATCAAGCACTTTTCTAGGATTTTAAAGCATACCTCCTAAGGTATGAACCCACCACCTAAGCATAATTCTACTAGCATTAGCTTTAATAGCTTGCAGTGTGAGTCCTAGGTCCCTGTTGAATCTAAGCCTAGTTCACTAGTGATTGATAAAGAAAAAGTGCATGGATGAGTTTTTTTTACATGGACAATTCATCGATCAAGGCTTCACTTTAGATTTTTTTTAGGCTCTTGCATCCTCATCATATTTGTAACTCACCCATCCACCATTGGCTTATTGGGTGAGCATTCATAAAGCACATTAATTGGTTCTCCTACACACACACATACGCAAACATGCTAAAAGAAAAGAACATATCATAGATGATTATCCATTAAGCTCTACAAGTACAAAAATTCTAACTAAATAAACCATCTTTATTAAAATGAAAAACAAATAACAGAAATAAAAGAAAAATTTTGACATGATGTGGAGGATTTCTCTTTCCTAAGACTAATCCATGTCTATTACTAGGTAGAACTCTGAGTGTAAAATTGAGTGTTAGACATGCTCAAAGGTAAAACATGTTCATTGTGATATTCTAGGTATCTCTCATTAATGAAAAATGTTCTATCCAACTTGTTCAAATGGCCTATGTGCATGGTGCTACTTGACCAAGAAAGATCACAATGTATGTTCTTATAGAACATTTTTTCTGTTGCATCCTTCCTACCAATTTTAAGATGGAGGTCTTGGAAGACTAACTTGACATTAGTGGTGCTCAACCAAGTTCTCCCCATGATAAAGATAAGTTATCTTCACTTTGTATTTTGACTTAATCATTAAGAAATCTATAGTGTAAAACCAACCTACCACTATTGTCATTACATCACTTACATGTTCCATAGGCTATGGACAACGTTGATCTTCTAGTTCTAGCCGAATGTTGGTACCCTTGAGAGAAGTAAGCTTCCAATCAAGGTACTGCTATAATAAGATCATATTGACTTCTAAACAAGAGTCACAGAGAGATAGGCAAAGATCCTTTTTCCAATTTAAATATCCACCATGGGACTACCAAGATTTGATTATTTTTTAGGCATTTTTCCTTCTTTGACTAATCTTGTAACCACCTTAGACATGAAGATGGTAACAACATCAACATCTAGTATCATCTTGTTATATCTACTAGACGTGTTTGTGGAATTTATTTTTAAAATGAATGTTGTGCTTTGATGGCATTTAGGAAACATCACTAAGACTTGTTGGATTTTATCTTCTATCTAGCATGTATTGATATCCTCCTCACACTATGAAGATGGCAAGGTGGACATAGTCTCACAATGCTCACTCCTGCACTTATGAAAGAGTTTTCTGCCACGAGACCTTAAACTTCCTCTCATATGAAACTTAACAAGAGATCAGTAATATTTCCTAGTTATAGACATGGAAGAAGGATCGGTGTAATAAGCAATATTACAAGATTTGTCTTGTCTTGGTTGTGGTTGACTTGTATCCCACCTTACATGGGACTAGGAAGTAAAAGTTATTATTACTACTAATGAGTTTAATTGGTAAGACTACATCGAGCAAGTAGGTACTACTGAGGTGTCATCGATGGGGGTTAATAAGCATCTACTTATGCACCTTGAAAGTAGAAATTAGCATGATGCATCATCTTATTGCATTATAATAGGAAGATTCCATGGAGTAGCACCCTATGGATTTTGAACTTGCTATTGCTAGTACTATTACATGGGCTACAGATACACACCTCCTAGATAGTAAGAAAGGCTAGGGTACAAATTCCTCCTTTTTTATCTTTTTATGAATTTAATATTCAAAGGCTATCATAGATTATCTCATTTTACTAATCATGTAAGCTATGATGGGGTAGCACTATGAGTCAGGAGGATCTATGCAATACTCATAGAAATCCTAATCACTAGAGGATGACGAAGCCTCATCTAGATCTTTGTGAACACTCTTAGAGTGAGAGAGCTTACCTTTATCCTTACCTTCATATCTTTTTTTGTATGTTCATGTGGTATGATTGGTTTTGTCATAGCTTCAACCACATTACCCTCGGTGTTCGTAAAAGTAGTGGTCATCTTTTCATCTATTGCATCCCAAACCCAATCCACTCTATAAGCCAAGTCTTTCAAGGCCTTATTGGTTCTAACTTGGTCTTATGCTAAAACCTCAACTTCAATGGGAGGTTCAGTAGTATCTTTAAGTTTTTAGCCTCCTTTCTACATGCAAGGTTATAATTGAACTCTTTAATGGACTATCGCTTCTACCATTCGTCCTTCATGCTTACAATGGTATTTAAGTGTTCTAATTTGGTCTAGACTTTTATGTACCTAGCCCATTGCATACATGTTCATACATTCTCTTGTTTCCTACCTTAAGACTTCCATAATATTCATTAACTATTCCCTTTGGCTAAATCCATGATTTAGAGAGTGATAAGAAATTTCTATATACTTCTCTATGGCAATGTTAAGAGGCTTACAAGTTCTTGGCCTCCATCTAGCCATCTCCTTCCATATGTTTGAAATGTGGGCATAGGTTTGAAATTTTGTGTAGAAAATTTTGACCATATTTGATAATCTCTAAATTGATTTTTGGGGCAAGAGTTTGTACCAAGTCTCTGCATGTTCAATGAAGATGTAGAAAAATAACCTCAACTTATACTAATTACTTATGATTTCTTGTAGGTAGCAAGCATTATCAATGGCTTGCATGTGAAGTTGAGGATCATCATGAATATACCTTCTATATGTTGGAACATTTTTCATGTTCATTTGCTTAATGCTACTATCATGAACATGGTCACTTAGAATGTGCACAACTTCAATGAGTTTGTGATAATCACCATAGTCAAACAAAGGGGTATCATCATATGCTAGAACTCGGGGAGGATATCATCATTTTTTATTTTGGCTACATGACAATTAATGGTAATTAACCATAGGCCTTTATGATACAGTGACCCTTTTCCTTTAATGTCTTCTTTTTCCTCCTACTCTTCATCTGTGTAGTTAGATGAAAAATTATGACTAGCCATCTTCTCTATCATTCAATCTCAAATATCTTGCATGTACAAAGGTTCATATTCATCGTACACTAGCTTTTGAGATACATAGACTATGATATTATCCTCTAGCTTCATGTTGATTAGGATCTCTTTGAGATCATCTACTATAACCATGGCTAGTCCCCTAGATAACCATTCATGAGCATGTCACCACCTCCATTACTTTTCATGATGATAACTCAAAATAACCATGAAAGGGTCACATCCTCTAAATGTACAAATGTGACAAAATCCCTTTTTCATTTTGTCATATTTCCTAAGGTCTTTAGTGAGCTCTTAGCATCATTTGTCATCTTATTCATCTTTCAAATCTACATACAATACTAAAGAAAGACATACTTAGCTTGAATAAATATTAGAATAAAATTGTACAAGAATTTTCAAGAAATTCACCAATGCAATTCTTGAAAATGATACTAATGATAGGAGTCTCATCAATTTTGACCAATGTGATTTACCATACAAAATGTAATGTGATCCAATCGTATGCTTTGAAGATGATGTTGAGTGGACTACAAAGAACACTAGTATATATTGTTACATTCAATAAATATAAATGAGATTATAATATATATGATTCAAGGAAAAGCTCATGTTTCCATGGTAGAGAATAAAAGGAAATATTTATAATTTTTATATTTTATATTTTTTATGGATTTTATACTTATAAGAGATAAAAAAATAATAAGTACTCTTACATCATAATCCCTCATGGGAATAGATGCAATGCTTATGTCAAAATCCCTCTTGGGAATAGTTGCAACACCACACATGGAATGTACAAAATGGTTCTAAGTCACAACTTTGATGGGCCAACACCATGTTTTATAGTTATGATCTTCTGAGATAAGGAAAAATCATTGCAGCTTGATTAAGTAGAAATTAAATTAATATTTTTAATGTTTTAGTATTTTAGGCATCGATGGTAAAATAACAAAGAACCATAAGCTTTATTTACCATGCAAACACTAAACTCCACATCAACCAAATAATTATGGGCTATGTAAGCAAGCTAGCACTCTGATAGAGTCTAGCCACACTTGTGAAAGTGATGACTCAAAATATATACATAAACAACGAAGATAATCAACTTACCCAAGGGAGTAAGATCTCTTCACACAAAAACAAATGCCAAAAGCCAAATGAAAATGCTTAAGAATTAATTGTAAAGTGTAAGAGCTTATCCCATGTATTTATAGTTTTCGCATCACAATGATAGGGGCTTACTACCACCCAAGCATTAATGGAGATCCATTAGTGAAACCTAGACCACCTAGGATCACACAGTGGGAAAAGGGGACCAAACTAGACTTACTAGAAGGATGCATCATCACCCCTGCGCTAATGTAGGGGGTGTGCTAACATAGGATATTTAACACATCCCCTTCCTAGCAAACTTCATTCACCAGTTCTAAATGAAATTCATAATTATAGGGAACATATTGGTAGGTTTCTTAGATGCCCGAATGAATCCAAAATTATCTTATGAATCCCAAAACATGAAAAAAAACTTGAAAGTATGATATGGGAGATAATAATGGAAACCTAGAAGGTAGAAACCTCAACCACATATGCAAGAACTATAAACATACAATGTGAAATATTTTACAAGTCTAGGACTTACAATAGAGTTACAAAATCTCACTATATAACTCATCAATAACCACTAAAGTTATGTTATTTTTCTTTAATTTGTTGACATACCAAACACTTAGCCACATAATCTTAACTTCTCTCTTCATATTAGGCCACAAATACTATCTATTAATGTTCTAATACATCTGCCAATACCAGGATGCATCTAATACTTATGCATATAAGCCTCATGAAGTAGCTTTTGTTTTACTATAACTAGAACATACACTCTACTTATAAATATTAAAAACCTAAAAATATAACAAAGAACACTAAATTCTCCATAGAAATAGTTGCAATCTTCTCTTAACATTAATAATCTAAGATTTGTTGAGAGCTTATCTCATTCCTTATGTTAGGTAAGATAGTAAAACTATAGATTGCTCCAGCTATCCTACTTATAGGATCTAGAATCTTATTATCTTTTCTTAGATGATGGTGCACTAGGAAGTCAAAATATGATAGAAGTTCTATCCACCATCTCTAGCTCGTATTCAACTATGGTTGATTGATAATATATTATAGGCTCTTATGATTAAGCTAGAAAGTAATCTACTCTTCATAAAAGTAATATCTCCAAAGCTTAAAAGCAAAGGTAATGATACTAAGCTCTAAATCATGAGTTGTATATCTTGTCTCATGATGTTTTAGTTTCCTAGAAGCATAACCCACCACTTTACCATCTTGCATGAGAACTCCTTCTAAGATGTTTTCTAAAGCATTTGTATAGGTATCATAAGGCTTTCTAGAAATTCGTGAGATTAAGATAGCTACTAAGGGTAATCTCTTCTTTAATTTCTCAAAAGTCTTTTGAAAAGCATCTATCTAAGAGAAAATATAATTCTTTCTAAGAAACTTATCTAGACACGTAATAATTTTAGAAAAATCCTTTATGAATCTTCTATAGTAACTTGCTAGATTTAAGAAGCTTCTAAATTCATTCATTGTTATTAAAATAAGCAGCTTTAATTACTACTATCTTGGATGGATCTACAACTATTTCTGCTTCTAAAACCACATGACCAAAGAACTATATCTCTTTCTTCCAAAATAAACACTTAGAAGTATGATCATACAACTAATGTTCTTTAAAAGTTTGTAATATTGTCTTAAATACTACTTGTGTTTCTCTTCATCCTTAGATTAAACCAAAATATCATCAATAAAAATAATAAAAAATTGATCTAACGACATAATATACTATTTATCAAGTTTATGAAAACTAGTAGTGCATTAGTGAGTCCAAAACATAGGACTAAGATCTCATATTATTCATATTGAGTCTTGAAGGCTTTAATCCTAACTTGATAATAACAAAACTTCAAGTCAATCTTAAAGAAGATGTTGGTTTCTCTTCATTGGTTAAACATATCATCAATTTAGGATAGAGAATAATGATTCTTAACTATCACCTAATTTAGATGCCTCTAATCAATGCACAACCTCAAATTCCCATCTTTCTTCTTATTAAAGTGCATTAGTGCATCCAAGGTAAAATAATTGATCTAATCATACCCCTTTCCATAAACTCTTGAATCACACCTTAAGTTCTACTAGCTTCACTGAAGACATCCTATGAGGTGCCTTGAAAATTAGTTGAGTTCCATGCTTAAGTGTAATCTCAAACTCAATCTCTTTGTGAGAATGCACTTCAAGAAGATGTTTCTTAAACAAATCTAAAAATTCTTAAATCACCAAGATCTACTTTATTTATGCTTAGGCTCTTCATGCACTAAGATCATATAGCAACTATGACCTTACTTGAGTAACTTTTGGAACTTCTTAGCTGTTACTATGTCAAGCTTAATTTGTCTCTCACTCAATTGAATTGTGACTTTTTTTTATTTGTGAATAGAATTGTGAGAGTCTTGTTTCTATAATACAAACTTCCTCCATACTTCGCCAACCATTCCATCTCAAGAATCACATCATACTCTCTAAGACACATCACCATCATATCATTGTTTTATTTGTGATCTTGTATCACTGGTTCAGTTGAAGGAATTATCTCAGAAACTATGATACTAAGGAAATGGATGTTTTTGGACCACTAGAGAAGAATACATGATTAAAGGATTAATTTGTAATTGGATAACTCTAGGATCCACAAAAAATCACTAACACTAGGGTCAAACATAAGAAAATACACATATATTACCTATTATGTTCATGACGATGTTAGTTTCTCATTCATGGCTTGATCTATAAAGGAATAGATCCTTTCTGTATGTCCTAAGTATTTGTTCTAAACATCCTTCTTATTTAGTGCATTGGTTTCTCCATCAATCTTGTTTCCAACTACTCTATTGGGACACTTCCACTGTTTATGTCTAAGTTTACTACAGGTATGATAGTTCATGCACTCATTCATGTAGTGTCCAATCTATCTACAAATATGATACCTTAAGATCTACTTTCTTTAGATAAACTTGCTTGCTTATAACTTCCAAGCTTACTCATATGTTGAGTTCTCTTCTTATCATGATATTTTTTTTCTTCCTATTAAATCTTATGTTTCATTCTAATGCTAGAGCCTTAGTATGAGCTAACTCATACTCAATTAATCCAAGAGGCATCAAGCTTATACAAATAGGTTTAATCAATCCATCAAAAAAATGGTTGATCATCTCTTTCTTATCATCTTCTAGGTGTGGATCAAATTGCACTACCTAGAAAAGCTTCACATCATACTCAAAAATAATGAGATCACCTTACTTTAAGTTGGAAAATTCTTCAATCTTAGCCCTCTTAAACTCCTTGGATACTAATGAGTCACAATATCGCATCCGCGATATCAGGTATGCGATATCAAAGCCTTCCAAGTGATATTGTGTATGCAATATTGAGGCCTGCCTCGTTGCCTATAAATAGGAGGTGGGCACACTTCGTTTGCATAGTTAGTCCCTTACACAAACTCTTTCCTTTTTTCCTTTCCAGAGATAGAATTATTTCTCTGAGTGCTCGCAGTAGGAGTCATAAAGTGAATGGATCTTTATTCGAGCATTGTGTACCTGAGCACACCTTGTGTATAGTAATAAAGACGAACTTTGTGATAAACCTTGTAGCATTCAAAATAGATTAATTAATGTTAATTACTATTACTTAATGCTTTATTTAGTTAATTAATGTTCTCTCTCTCACCCTACAACTCTCCTAAGTAAGCACACTCAGTACGATCACTTTGAGCATGCGTGTAACACTTAGTAACCTAGTAATGATTAGCGTTTAGTAATCCTAGTAGTGTTGCATTGGTTCAGGATGTGTATAGCAAGTGAGAATGGATGCTAGTGTTACGACTAGTTAAAGCATAGTTAAGTAGTTAAATTAAAATTAGTTACTTAGTTATCTCTCTCCTCCCTTTGTAGCACTATGACATAAAAACTTAAAAACTATAAAAATCATGTACCTCAAGTTTACTTAACCATATAATCATGCTATACAAGTAAGCTTGGGAAGATAATGATTGACTAACTTGTCCTTGTTCCACAAAGGTGTGTAAGCACTTAGTCCTTGGAATTCAACCGGATAGTGCATGTACGCTTGTATTCGTATGGTTGAGCATAGGGATACCTCACCGCTCATCATTCGTGCCATTGTCAGGGACTTTGTTGTTTGTGTGCTAATTAGAACTTAGGAAATATTTCTCATCATTAGAACAAAACCTTAGGGTTAGTTACAAGAAAAATATATATATAATAATATATAATACATCGCACACTAAATAGACAATCACGTCTCCTTCTTGGTATGAAAGTGTTTCACCACCTAGGTCTAATACAAGGAACAATCGAAGGCGTAGTACACATGATAATCCACCAATCCCTTAACAGTTTCACGTGGTATATGTTCATCCTGATGAGTATATACCAAACTTTACCTTTATCCTTCACCAAAATGAACAACTACATTGGTGAGATTTAGAAGGTAACATAATGTTACCTCCCGATTGCTTAGTCCCGAGCATGCTTGTTCGTGATCTCACACAAATTGGTATGCAGCACTTACAAGCAGAGTACATTGTCCATGATCATGACTCAAGAGAGTATTGACCCACGGAGGCACAGCGTCAAAGGGATTTACAATAGGAGAGATGTCATGAATCCATGAAGGGAAAGTTATCACAGAATGTCCCACATGTCCTAAGCAAAAATGTGGGTGGTGAACTTGCCTCAGGCTATCACCCACACAATAATGTTCCTCCCATTGACTTCGATCAAGGGGTTGTGTATCAAAATATTTACTCAACTATCCATAACCCATATTCTAGTACTGATAGACATAAAAGGTCTGAAAAAGGAACACAAACACATGACAAAGATGGACATTCCGATCGTAACCACGATCAAGGTCGCAACCACCGAAGAGAAGAAAGAAGGCACCAACATGGTGACGATCCTCCTTCTTCTTTACCTTCATCATCTCCTTCACCCTCTCCTTTAGGATCTAGATGCAGCCACAAAGAAAAAGACCATGAGGATAAGGGTAGGAGAAATAGGATTCATAGACAAAATAGTCGAGAAAGGGGATGAGGGCACTCTAGAGAAACACAACCTAAAAGAAGGGAGAGTAGGGAACAACATGGGCATCATAGACACCATAGACAAGACAATCATGATAAACCCCTACTCACTACTCGAAGTATGTTAGACATAACTAAGGTCATTAGGATCCCAACAAGGCACCAAAAGGATAGTAGGATCAAGATATTAGGCATGAACAATATCCCACAATTGGAAGGGGGATACAACGCTGATCCTCAAAATCATCTACAAGCATTTCATGATGCATGTGCCTTACAAAAAATACAAAATGAATAGCAAAAATTAAAGTTGTTTCCACAGATACTAATTAAAGAAGCGGAAAGTTGGTACCGGTCCTTAGAACTAGAATCCATTCGTAGGTGGAGTACCATGTTAGAATTGTTCAACGATAAGTACCAAACGTACTCCCGAATGTCCAACCTATGAAAGCAAATCTAAGGCTAGAAACAAGGAGGACATGAACCATTGGATTCTGCCATGGGTTGATATTATGCACTATTACATCATTGTCCTAGCCATGGTTATTTGCAGAGGGATCAACTACACCATCTCATAGATGGGATTAAGCATGAAACGCGAAGAACCCTTGGGATGTATGCCCAAGGAAGACTATCCGAGCTTAGGACCCATCAAGTACAAAAATTATTGGAGTAAGTTGCTAAAGAGGAAGGTGAGTTATGAAAAAGAGAAAGTGTGAAGGAATATAACAGAGATCCTTCCCGCGGAAAGAAGGGAGTAAGATTTTGTGAGGATGAAGAAGAGTCACCACTCGAAGAGATGGTGAATAGGAAAACTTTGCCTATTCAAAAGTTGGCATCTAAAGTATCGACAAAGGTAGACCAAATGTGGGACTCTCTAGATAATAGATTTCAAACCATTCTCAAAATAGTAGAGGAGTCTAGAGAGCAAGGTAGTGAATGGGAAAAGAAAAAAAAGAGAGAAACTGAACACGCATGTAACAAGAGTAAGGGCAAAGTTGCCATCATCGAAGAGGTTTTGGATTTGGATACGGACAATGATTGTGGATAAAAGATATGCCAATATGACCATCCTAAGGAATGTTACCCTATAATCTCACATCTGCAGGAGTTTTGGATGTATGCACTCAACCCACGATTGAATAGAAGGCAAACACCCTAAAGGTTACCTTATCCCCAAGGTAACCCAAGACAGTTCCACCAACCCTTAACATATTATCCAAGTGGAACTCCACCACAACCAACTAAGCAGTATCAATAGTGGTAGCACCCACAATCATGTGGAATGCCACCACCATGGCAATAGTATCCTTACCATCAACCTGACTCATATGGATATTATATGCAGCAGCTAATCTCTCCACATGACTCTACTAGTCATGTCACTCCTCAACCTCACTACCAAGCCCGTGAGTACTATAGGACTTCTTCTCCTAGGGGTGATGTTTTATATACATACTATCCTTCTCATCTGGCTACACTTCTTCCACCCATATCTCCATTACCACCTACTCTAGCTATGCAAGGTGAACTCCCTACCCAGCCGTAGCAACGTAACACTACAAGGGCTATTAACTCTCAATTTACTGTTGGTTCTAACAACCACATGAAGAAAAGACCTTTCTTCAAAACCAACAGTCCAACTAAGCCCTTGCAACCACAAGAGGCTAATCCTTTAGATGCCTCATTACCAATAAAAACTTCAGAACTCCCTTTAGGCCAAACACCACACCCAACGCATACGGTCATGTTAACTCATGTCGTCACCGATTGGATTAAGGTCAGCCATCTTCCTAGGAAATTTTCTGATCCTGGAAGTCTTATATATTTACAAATCACTAGGAATGAGACATGCAAAGCTCTTTTGGATGCAGGTTATGGGGTTAACTTAATTTCTCAAGAAATGTACAAAGCCTAGAACCTGCCTCCACTAAAAAAGAGTAACATTCATTTAGAGTTGGCTGACTAGTCCATCACTGTCCCATTAGGGTTAATGGAGGACATTGTCACCACTGTTTGTGGTGGTCATATCTAGTTGACTTCCTAGTTATTCAAGTGAACAATGGTAAGGGGGACTTCCCAATCATAATGGGAAGAGCATGGCTAAGCACAATTGATGCACGCCTAGGAATCCATGATCTTTCCCTAGAAATATCCAAAGAAAATACACTTGGAAAGATCAAGAAGAAAAACGTTCCATGCATCGCATATAGTGACACAGGGTATAATTGCGTACATAAGTCATGGTTCGTACAATGTTTAACATTTCCTGCATGCAATCAGTATGCACAAGTGACTAATATACAAAGATGCCTGTATGTAGTAGCCACAAGATAAGAGGGCACCCAGTGGCTGACAGCTGATCAAGAGAGTAGTTCAACTATATGCATGGAACCAACTAAGGGTTTGACTTGTACTTACATCAATAGCATAGACACATTAGAGCAAGTCCATCGCCAACTTCCAAGTTTTGACATTGAAAATATCAACTAGGGGAAGTTGGAGATCCCTGATAAGTTTAAGCAGAAGCCCCTTGAGTTAAAACCATTGCCCTTTGGTATGGAGTACACATTTCTCAAGAATGGAAAACTAGTAATTATTAACACAAAGCTTGCTCCTCAATAAAAAGAAAGACTACTAAAGTTGATAAACAAATGGTCGAAAGCCTTTGCTTGGTCATATCCTGAATTAATTGGAATAGATCCTAGGATATGCCAACATAGAATTTACACCAACCCCTCCATGAAGCCTTGATGACAACTATAGAGGTGACTTAACCCAAAGCTTAAGCAAGTGGTTAAGGAAGAAATCGAATAGCTTCTAAAAGCTAGGTTCATATACCCCATTGCTAATAGTAAATGGGTTAGTCCCTTAGTTACTGTGCCCAAAAAATGAGATAAATGGAGGGTGTGTATAGATTTTAGGCTACTGAATATGGCAACATTTAAAGACCACTTTTCATTGCCATTCGTTAACCAAGTCTTACACACCATTGCAGGGTATCGCTACTATAGTTTTCTAGATGGGTACAATGGGTACAACCAAATACAAATAGCCCTAGAAGACCAAGCCAAGACTACGTTCACTAGTCCTTGGGGAACATTTTCATACAAACAGATGTCGTTTGGCTTGTGCAATGCCCCTACAGCATTTCAACAATTAGTTCTAAGCATATTCCAGCAGCAGATAGGAAATGGTGTGGAAGTCTTCATGGACAACTTCTTCACTTATGGAGTGAACTTTGATCAAGCCTTTGACCAATTAGAGAAAATACTAAAGCGATGTGTAGAAACCAATTTAAGGCTCAACTGGCAAAAAAGCTATTTAATGGTCCAAGAAGGTGTCGTATTAGGGCATAAGATTTCACAAACAGGGATGGAGGTAGACCCCGAAAAGATCAAAGTTATCCAAGGAATCACTCAGCAACCTGAAATTGTAAAAAATATCTGATCATTTTTTGGAAACACTGGCTACTATAGAAGGTTTATTGAGAACTTTTCAAAGGTTACAAAACCATTGGTTGAACTAACGAAAAAGGATGTACCTTTCAAATGGACCAGAGAATGTGAACTAGCTTTCCAAACTTTAAAACAGAAGCTTGTAGAAACACCCATTCTACAAGCTCCTAACTAGTCCATACCATTCCACATAATGACTGACATGTCCAATTATGCTTTAGGAGCTGTACTTACATAGTTAGATGACCAAAAATGTCCTTATTATATCCACTGTGCAAGTAGGAGTATTGCTAGTGCACAACTTAACTACACCACAATAGAGAAAGAATTAATCGTTGTAGTGTTTGCACTAGAAAAATCTAGGCACTATGTCTTGGGCTATAAGGTATTCATGCACACAGATCGTAGTGCAATAAGGTTCCTCATGAATAAACCAATGGTGAGCCCTCGCATCATACGATGGCTCGTAATCTTACAAGAGTTCGATCTTACAATGATTGATCGTAAAGGTACCAAGAACATAGTTGCTGATCATTTATCTCAGTTGTGATGGGACAACAAAGAGGATGAGTATCCAATTTCTGATTATTTCTCTGATGAACTCCTCTTTGCAAGTGTAGTAACTAATCAATTGACCACGGAAACAAACTAGTATAGTAGTATTCTCACCTACCTCCTTACACAACAAACACCACAAGGGTTAGATGCTAAAAAGAAACAACGGTTCCTTCACCAACCCAAGTATTTTATGGAGATCAATGGGCAACTTTATAAAGTATGTCCCGATGGCTTGGTTCAATGGTGCATTCCTGATATAAATCAACTACGCGTTCTCCAAGATGCTCATGAGGGTCCTTGTGGGGGTCATTATGCTAGAAGATGAACAACCATTAAAATCCTACTTGCAAGATATTATTGGCCTACATTGTTTCAAGATGCTCATCATTTCGTCCAATCTTGTGAGCGTTGTCAACATGATGGGGAAATGACTACTAGAATGGAGGATCCACAACAATGGATTCAACCTTTAGAACCCTTTGACATATGGGGAATTGATTTTATGGGGCTTATTACACCAATGTCCAATGGAAAAGCTTACATCGTTGTTGCTATTGACTACTTTACAAAATGGGTAGAAGTAGTTGCTATTAAGGATTGTACATCATCTATAGCTGCACAATTTGTTCAACAACAAATCGTAAACAGGTTTGGTATGCCTCGTGCACTTATTTCTGACAATGGCACACATTTTACAAGTGTAACTTTTCAGAAGCTGATGCAACACTTAGGGGTTGAACACAAACTGACTACTCCATACCACCCTCAAGCGAACAGTCAAGCCAAGGTCACCAATAGGGAGATTACAAAAATATTGACAAGAAATATTAACAAGTATAGGAGAGATTGGAGCACCAAACTAAATGATGCTCTTTGGGCATACCGCTCCACATGGAAACTCCCTATAGGCTACTCTCCCTATGAGTTAGTGTATGGGAAACTTCCTACGCTTCCCATTCAAGCAAAACTCCGTACACTATCTATAGCGTGTGATCTCAACCTTGACCTTGATCTAGCACAAAAAGAATGGTTAATGATCCTTAACTTGCTAGATGAGAACTAATTAGTTGCCCTTCCATCTAACGAATTGCACAAGGCCTTCAATAAACGATGTCATGACCTAAAAATTAGGAAAGTTAAATATCAACCAGGAGATCAGGTTCTGTACTAGAATCCCACACATGTGCCACAACACACTAAATTTCAAATGTTGTGGGAAGGACCTTATATTATTTATGTAACTTTTCCTTCAGGGGCCATGATGATTTACAAACCTGAGAGCCTAGATAAGAAATTTTTGGTCAACATCCAACAAACCAAACCTTTCCATGAGCTTAGAATAGCCAGTACCAATACTACCTCTGTTGGTGGACAACCCTACTCATTATCTTAGATCTCCTCCTTCCAACTCAGTCATGGGGGAGATGGCCACCAATGATAACCATTCTAAGCCCTCAACTCTATTTTTTTTTTTTTGTATTTTTTTTTTACACATTTTTTTCAATTTTATTTATTTTTTTTACACCATCATTCATATTTTTTCCTATTTCTTTATTTTATTTGCTTTCATTCGTCATACAATAAGTGCTCATGATGGTGGATTGTACTATAATGGTGTTGACTGTTAATGTTGAGTTTTTACCTTTGATTTTCAATGTTAATACTATGATATGGTTCTTTTGATAAAATAGGCAATGAGTCCACACCATCCATTCCCCCGTTCAACTCTATGGTGTCCCTTGGTTTTGGAACTGTACTGTCCCTTTTTCTAAATAAACTTATTAATGAATTGGTGGCTTCGTATTCTTCAAACCAAGGAAGGATTCAATGGTTGAAAAGGGTGTGACTTCAAGGGGATTCAATGCATGTGTGCTAGCTATTCTCTTGGGTACTTGGATGCTTTTCATGGGTTCTCCGCCATTCTGCCGATGACCAAACATCAAGAAGTCAAATAAATCAAATAAGTTTTTGCATGGTGTGGTTCTCACGTAAAAAAAACTGGTGTGAATTCTAATCACACCCCTTAGACATAATAAAGAAATCTGGGCTACAAGCACTAGTTATGGCACTGGAAAGATATGTTACCCATGCTTGACGATTCCCTCTAACAAAGGCACTTTCTCACTTCCTACTTCTCCATCTCGCTCTCCTTGGAATGCTGGTGACTCTTTGGGGAAGCATGCTTGTTGCTTCAAGGGGATGGATTGGCCAAGTGTATTGATGCGAGGTCACTGATGTGGTTAGTTTGAGTCTAGATTTGGAATGAGTTCTACTCAGCCACCTTAACCAACCATAAAATACACAAGGGACTTTACACAACCTTGCTCTTGGGATTCCATTCCATTTTCTACTCTCCATCTTTCTTCCTATTTTCCACCTCATTGCCGGTTTTATGATTAGTCTATCTCCTAGTTGACCCATTGTTATTATTTGGTAAATTCTTGTGGGCTAGTCTTTAACCATTGTTTCCATATGTCATTCCTAGAGCCTACAGACTCTTTGGTTTGTGGGTTTGTCAAGGCATAAAGGACATGAGCCTACTTGGGGAGGACCCACTGACATTCCTTTATGGTGCAATTGTTAAATTCTTCTCCTTAAACATTTCTTGCAATCAACAATTTCTCATTTCATCCCCATCGATGACATCCATTTTATTGGCATCGCCATTATTATTTTTCCCATTTTTCTTGTTCCCTATACTTTTCCACCCTATTGTTACTAGAGGTTTGCTCTTAGTCGTGGGGGCCCTATTACAAATTTTTCCATTCTACTACTTGTATCACCCCTACACCTTAGGTAGTTATCTGTGATAAACCTCTAACCTAGTTTCTGCCATAACCACAACCCATCAAATGCACTTTATATCGAGGCAAGGTATCAATTGCATTATGGTTTACTTATCCTTGATCATTTGTGACTGTGTTGTGTGTGTAGATGGCGATTACACGAACTATGGACTGGGATAAGAGGAAGCACTTGGGATGGACTGGAGCTAGAGCGTTTACACCGGGAGCAATTTTGGTCGCATGGCTATGGATAAACAACGAAAGGCACAATCACAACGTCAGCAATAATGCACCTCATTTTCTTTACTCTCTCTTCAAGCTGTTAAATGAGGATTTGGATGTCATCTATGTACAGTGTTCACCACAAAGGGTGTGAACACCAATGTTGTAATATGTTTGTTGATCTGTTTACCAGGCACTTTGAGTCTGTTATTTCCTGTCGCTATCAGTTCTCATTCAATCAATAATCCCATACCTTCCCAATATTTTGTAAGGAACTCAAGGATGAGTTTTCATTTAGTCGTGGGGGTATGATGAGCCACGATATCGGGTACGCAATATTGGAGCCTTCCAAGTGATATTGCGTACGCAATATCAAGACCTGCCTTGTTGCCTATAAATAAGAGGCAGGTGCACTTGGTTTGCATAGTTAGTCTTAGTCCCTTACCCAAACTCTTGCCTTTTTCCCTTTCCAGAGATAGAATTATTTTTGAGTGCCCGCAATAGGAGTCATAAAGTGAACGGATCTTTATTCAAGCATTGTGTACCTGAGCACACCTTGTGTACAGCAATAAAGACGAGCTTTGTGATAAAGCTTGCAGCATTTAGAATAGATTAATTAATGTTAAATTACTATTACTTAATGCTTTCCTTAGTTAATTAATGTTCTCTCTCTCACCCTGCAACTCTCTTAAGTAAGCACACTCAATACAATCACTTTGAGCATGTGTGTAACACTTGGTAACCCAGTAACGATTAGCATTTAGTAATCCCAGTAGTGTTACACTAGTTCAGAATGTGTACAGCAAGTGAGAATGGATGCTGGTGTTAGGACTAGTTAAAGCATAGTTAAGTAGTTAAGTTAAAATTAGTTACTTAGTTATCTCTCTCCTCCCTTTGTAGCACTAGGACATAAAAACTTAAAAACTATAAAAATCATGTAGCTCAAGTTTACTTAATCATACAATCGTGCTATTCAAGTAAGCTTGGGAAGATAATGATTGGCTAACCCATTCTTGTTCCACAAAGGCGCATAAGCACTTAGTCCTTGGAATTTGACCGGATCATGCGTGTACTCTCGTATTCATATGGTTGAGCGTAGTGATACCTCGCCACTCATCAAATACATACCCCACTTTGAAGGCTATCATAAAATCAACCCACTCTACCTCTACATTCTTTCATCCTTTAGCAACTTTAGTTATTTGCCATCAACAATCACTTATATCCTTAAGTTGTTGGATAGCCAAATGAGTTTGATGTATCAAAGTTTAACTCATGAGTTGAAAATATTTTTCCACTTCTCATAATCACACCAAAGCTACTATAAGGTCTTTAGCACAAAATGTTAAAGGTTTTAGTCTCCTAAACTATTTCATAAGAACTTGCTCAATGGGCCTTCTACCACAAGAGGTTGAGTTGTTAGGATTTTTTCCATCACTTGCTAGATTTGACTGATTTTGACTCCTCAAATAAGTAAACATCTCATGCATTAGGTCATTTTGAGAGACTTTTGCATTGGGTTGATTAAGTTTTATCCTATTCAAGACCTCTCTTGCTTTTCTAGGTGGCATCCAACCTTCAACACTAATACCAACTTATAACACCTTGTTAACCAAGCTTAGGCTAGATACATATTACATAAAGAAATCAAAATATAAAAACAAAATAAAAATGTAACTTAAGAAAATTACAAGATGCTAAGAAAATGTAACAAGTGGGATAGTAGGCATTCATAAAAATAGGTGCATAGGGGGGAAAATGGATAACCAGTGATAAGAAAACTATTAAATAGAATAACATTAGCTCCATGTGTATGAAATTTAACCTATCCAATAATAAAAACAATTCAATATCCTAATGTCCAAGCCAAAAATAATAATATATGAGACACCAAAAATAGTAGAATAATTATAAAACATCAATATAATGAAAACACTCAATAGATATTGGGCTCTACCATGATAAAAACTATATAAAAATATCCAACATTGTAGAATTAATTATCCATGGAAAAGTTAGACCTACATCAAAGACAGGAAAATACAAATCCTTAGAGATAATCAATAGATAATATATAATACCAAATATCATCTCAACATCATCTCTTAGAAGAAAAATGTACAAACTAGTAACATAAAAGTTAAAACTAAAAATGCATAAAAAGAAGGGACAACATGTCATGAGTGGCTAGGTTATAGTGAATTATATAATGGACCACAACTCACAACAACCTAGCAATGAGGTTGTAGTCAACATTTTCTTTGAGATGCAGATAGTATTGGGATCATACTCAACAATGCAAGAAATAGTGTTTCAACTACAACACATGGTATAGAACATAGACATAGTTGATGACTTATGCATCATCATAAGACATGATATGGAATAAGGAACATAACGGTAGGATGCATGGTTAGATGATCATGATAGTAGGTATGGTAATTCATTTTCTTTTGGTTAAGTTGATTATGTTGTGATATTAACTTTTTTATGATACCTGCAATATGGAGTGTTATTCATTGTTGCACCAATGGCTTCATTCTACTACAGGCTCTAGATATATTGTCAAATGGATACCAGTATTTTGAGAATTAGTAGGAAGGCCTCTTTGTTAATAGCTTTAGTCTACTTGTGGCTCTTCCTAACAATGGCTCAATCTTGAGAAGCAAGTCTACTATCATAGCAATTACTACCATTTGTTGAGAATTAGTGGTAAGGTGTTTGCCAATGGCTAGGTTAGTTGATTAATGAGTATCAATGGTGAGCCATCCAATAGTCACTTGGTAAGTTTCTTTGTTAACAATTATTGGAGACAGCTGTTGTTATCAGTGGATGAGTGATGAGACGCGACATGCACTGGGCCGAGATATCGCATCTTACCCTGCGATATCGCATACGCGATATCGCGTCCCGCCGTCATATCTATAAATAAGAGGCGGCACTCCCTTCATTTCCCAATCATGGCTAGAAGTAGCGAAGCTCTGGCAAATTGATCACTCCAGAGTTAGAATTTTTCCCATGTGCCCACAGTAGGAGTCCTAGAGTGAACGGCTCTTTATTCGAGCAGCTTGTAACCTGAACCCAAGTTGTGTACGGCAATAAAGATGAACTTGATTGGATAAACCTTGCAGTACATGGTTTTATTGTTGTTTATTTACTGCTTTCCTAGTGCGCACAAGTATGACTTGATTACGAGCGTCTACGGACGTGTACGGCTAGTCAAGGAATCGGCTGCTTGTCGCAACGCATGAGTACGACTTGATTACGAGCATTGGCTGCTTGGTAACCCAGTAGCGTATTCCAGGATTCTGCGCTTGGTAATCCCAGTGGTAGTCCAATGTGTACGGCTAGTCAAGGAATCGGCTACTCATTGCTAGGCTAGAACGTGTGATAAGTACGACTTAGTTACGAGCACCCACGGGTGTGTACGGCTAGCTAAGGAATCGGCTGCTTATCACACTTAAGCTAAATAGGTGCCTCAGTACGACCACTTCGAGCACTTGCGTTACGTGTGGTGATCCCAGTAACGATTAGCGTTTGGTAAGCCACAGTTGCATAGTTCAGGGTGTGTCCGGTAAGTGGGAACGGATGCTGACGCTAGTTAATTTAGACTTAGGACATTAGTTAGAGTTAGCTTAGTTTCTCAACCCTTTCCTCTGATAGCATAGAAGATAAACCGAAAAATACCAAAAAAATCACATACCTCAGACTTGCTTAACCATACACCGTGACACTTACAAGCAAGCCTGGGAAGACAACAAATGATTAATCCCAAGTGTTTCTTGTGGTGTTAAGGCATTCAATCTGCAGAGTTCGACTGAATCATGCGTGCACGCTCGTATTCGTATGGTTGAGTGTAGGGGTACCTCGCCACTCATCATTGGCACCGTTGTTGGGGACTAGGTGTTTTTTTGCCAATTAAACATAAGGGATATCACTCACATCGTTGTGAGCTTAAAACGAACCTTAGGGTTAATCAGTTAATCAAGAACATAAATAACGGTGAAAATTAGCACACCATTAGAAATGGCTTCTTCTCATGCAATC
The DNA here is from genome assembly GCA_015680685.1 of Gnetum montanum. NCBI lineage: Eukaryota > Viridiplantae > Streptophyta > Gnetopsida > Gnetales > Gnetaceae > Gnetum > Gnetum montanum. The sequence continues at coordinate 830,107 of MNCI01015802.1, read as the reverse complement.
AACTCACCTAAGGACAATACAGGAGAAAGTCAGGATCATACGCATAACCAAAATCAACCATGTCCTCAACAATCCAAAGTCACATATACTCATCCCAATGAGTATGTGCCGGATTTTACCTTTGTTTTCCATCAAGATGAGCAACTGCGGTGGAGAGACATGCAAGGTAACATCGTGTTACCCCCAAATCGATCCGCTTCCAACATGCTTTCCCGTGCTTTGGTGCAGTATGGCATGCATGAGCTGCTTGCTGAATACATTTTGGATGATTATGACACAAGGGATTATCATCCCACAAACGCCCAACGTATTCGGGATGCAAGGCAGGAGAGCCAACATTCACTATTGAAGGGCAAGGTTCCCCACGTCATTAGTGAAATAGGAG
>MNCI01015802.1:709998-825944 GCA_015680685.1 Gnetum montanum | reverse complement strand
AAACCGAAGCAAGGTATGATTTACTTAATGATTCAATTACCCTTGCTAATATATGATTGTGTTGTGGGTGCAGATGGCCATCATACAACAACGGAATGGATCTGGAGCAAACACTTGGAATGGAGTAGCATTGAAGCCGCTATGCAAGGAGCAGAATTGATAACGCGCTTATGGATGGACAACAGAAGATGCAATCTAGGCGTTGGCAGGAACAAGACTCTTCTCCCTTCTTCTCTTCTATTCTCTCTCCTCTTTTCTCTCAGCTGCCAACTGTGGCCTGATGTCATTGTAATAAGGTGTTCACCCTTGTTGTCATGAACACCAGTTTTGTTAAGTCTTGTAATAAAGATCGTTCACATGTCATCCCATTAGTTCCGTTTCCCCTAATAATCCCATACCTACTTGATATCATTGTAAGGAACTCGAGGACGAGTTTTCATTCAGTCATGGGGGTATGATGAGACGCGACATGCACCGGGCCGCGATATCGCATCCCATGCGATATCGCGTACGCGATATCGCGTTTTACCCTGCAATATCACGTCCCGCCGTCATATCTATAAATAAGAGGCGACACTCCCTTCATTTCCCAATCCTGGCTAGAAGTAGCGAAGCTCTGGCAAATTGATCACTCCAGAGTTAGAATTTTTCCCATGTGCCCGCAGTGGGAGTCCTAGAGTGAACGGCTCTTTATTCGAGCAGCTTGTAACCTGAACCCAAGTTGTGTACGGCAATAAAGACGAACTTGATTGGATAAACCTTGCAGTACATGGTTTTATTGTTGCTTTCATTTACTGCTTTCCTAGTGCCTTTAAGTACGACTTGATTACGAGCGTCTACGGACGTGTACGGCTAATCAAGGAATCGGCTGCTTATCACACTTAAGCTAAATAGGTGCCTCAATACGACCACTTCGAGCACTTGCGTTACGTGTGGTGATCCCAGTAATGATTAGCGTTTGGTAAGCCACAGTTGCATAGTTCAGGGTGTGTCCGGTAAGTGGGAACGGATACTGACGCTAGTTAACTTAGACTTAGGACATTAGTTAGAGTTAGCTTAGTTTCTCAACCCTTTCCTCTGATAGCATAGAAGATAAACCGAAAAATACCAAAAAAATCACATACCTCAAACTTGCTTAACCATACACCGTGACACTTACAAGCAAGCCTGGGAAGACAAAGAACGATTAACCCCAAGTGTTTCTTGTGGTGTTAAGGCATTTAGTCTGCGGAGTTCGACCGGATCGCGCATGCACGCTCGTATTCGTATGGTTGAGTGTAGGGGGACCTCACCACTCATCAATGAGTTAGGAAACAACTAAGCTTATTGAATAGACAATGTAGAATGCTAAGTGATAGGATAGCTAAAGGTTGGTGCCAAGCTCATCTACATTGTTGTACATCAAGTTGAGCTTGGGATTTCAATAACTAGTATCAATCATGTTTCAAATTATATCAATAGTTTCTATTTTGGTATATGATGTTGAATAGGACTGTTCCTATAAGTTATTCTATAGTTTGGCTTAATCACTAGTAAGTTATGCAAAATTATGTATGTTGAGATGTACATGCTAAAATTTGTATTTGCAGCTAAAGAGTAGTGGTCATATCCTATCCTTGATTTTCTCCAAGGAACATTAAAGTTTTGATTTTCTTTGTTGACAAAGTTGTAATTCTTTGAAGAATTGAACATTAAAGGTATGAGAGGAAGGAATTTAAAGTGTGATAGCTATGTTGGTCTCTCAATTAAGGTTTTATATTTTTGTCATATTGATTATAATAGCTTAATCCATGATCTAGTAATTTCATTGTACCGAAAAACTAGAATAGTTATGATGCATCAACAATGAAGTGTTAACCTAGTGGTAAGACTCTTGATTGCAAAGCTCCAAGTTATGGGTTTGATTCTAGTTGGTAATGTCAAGTTATAAAGTTTTAATTGTTGCCCTGAAACATTATCATCCATCTAATTAATCTCTTAGCAATGTTATGATGCATCTGATTAATCTTTCATGTAATTACCATCTTATAATTAATGTTAAACATGAATACCAAATGATGCACCCATTAGAAGATGTCGCTTTGTTAAAGTTGAGGAGAAATACCAAAGAGGTGGACTTTTGTTGTTGAGGACATTTGTTTAATGTTTGTCCTTTTCTACTCAAGAATAAAGAAACTAAAGTCAAAAAAAATGTGTTGAAATTGATGATAGTAAAAAACAATTCAAAGTTGAAGATACAAACAATCAAGTTAATGTCAATGTTAATAAGAATGATCAAGAAGCAATAAAGAAATCAAAAATGATAGAAGTTTTTGGGAATATTTCTATTTGTTCAAAAGAAAGTACTAGTGGGAACAAATAGCTTATGAGATCAATTTTCCCTTATCTGCAAAAATACTAAGATTAAAACTTATGTTAACAATTTGATTATATATAATGGTAAAGATTCTCAAAGTAAGGTTTGTTGTGATGGACAATATGTGCTATCATTTTCCATAGGATATTTCTTTCCTTTGATATTTCACCAAAGTTTTCTATTACTATTTTGAATCCTTCTATTTTAAGTTTAAGCATAGATGTTAGAAATGATGTAAATGTTGTTAGGAGTAGGACCATCCTCTCTACTAACTTATTTTTCTTTTGACTTCTTTTTTCTTTTGACTTTTCAAAGCATGAATTATAAGGTTGTATACCCAACTAGACATTCCTAAAGTTGGAAAGCTTTTCCTTTTCATGTTGGTTTTGTCATTTCCTACTCAATGTTAAGCCTATAATGAAATTTAAATTTTTTTCCTTAAACATATATGGTCTGTATGCATAAAGAAAAACATCCCAAATGTGGGCATTGATGCTTATTTGACTCTTAATAAAAATGAATGACAAAAAAATAATTTACATAACCAGAGGTGAGGGTGAAATGATATGATATGAGGAAGAAGAATAATAATATTAAAGAATACACAAAATAAAATATCTAAAACCTATAACTATAGAACAAGATAAAACCCCAAATTTCATTAAAAAATGCCAATCTTCCCTAAACTTTTCATTTGGAATGCTAAATTATAAAGTTGTAATGTAGCAATATTACAGCCTAACTTAAATACACATTTCTTTTTCATACCCCACTCCACATACTATAATGAAACTGAAAGCTTTTACTCCCATCCACTAAAATCTTTATTGGATATATCATATCTTGAACTTGAATACATAATTCTTTTTCGTAGTCCACTTCATATGCGATACTCTTTATTGGATATATCATATCTTGAACTTGAATACATAATTCTTTTTCGTAGTCCACTTCATATGCGATACTGAAACTGAAAGTCTGACTTATGTCTACTAAGACTCCTTGGATATATTATACCCTAACACCTCACCCCAGCTTCCCTACACCAAAAAAAGAAATCTATATCCTTTTGTTTTTAAGGGAAAAAATCTATATTTCTTTTTCGAAATTTTTTTAAAATTTATAACTCACTGTGTGCACATTGATCTGACCATCAAAACGATGTTCACCTGCATTGAAAATATCTTGAATGGGAACAAAAAGTAGTCACTACGAATCCTGTGAACTATGTAAAGTCAACTCGTATTACAAAACCAAGGCACACTCCAGGCATGTTCAAAATACGAGGAAGATTTCATGTTCCAACCATCCAGGCATTCATGGAATGAATAATGTGACTATCATTAATATAAAATTGCTAATACGTCAAATTTGAAACAATAGGAGCATTAACAATGTGACTATCATTAACACTAAATTACTCATATCCGAAAAAATTCCAAACCGGCAAATTTGAAATGATAGGAGCGTTAAGTATATACCGACAAGCAGCAAGAAAAGATTTGCAGTTCTAAGTGGTTATCAGTGATAAATTGTAACAAGAAGAGGAATCAAAGAGGTTGAGAACAGAATATTGGAAGTCACTTCTTGATAATGAATATCATGTTCAATAGCTGCATACAAAAACTTATTCCGTGATAAGACAATCAAAGAATTTTGACAAACTGCAGAAACGAATGAATAAACAGCCTTTATAAACTGTAAATGCATTCCTGTAACAATATTTCCTTAAATAAAATTTTTTCCAATGGGAAATTTCCTAAATGCATATTTTGAAGAACCTATATTTATATTCAAATTTCCATAACAGTTTCAGCTCTGTTGCATTTTGCAAAAGAAATAAGAGCCATAAATATAGCTGCTCATACAAATACAACAAACAGATGCATCATTCTGCTGCCTCTGTCTGTAAAGAAACAGAGATCTATAATGGAATAAAAACATGGATAAAAGGATTTACATTCATTAGCGGAATTCCTTTAGCAAATAAAGTGAAGGGCTAGAAAATTCATTCATGTCTGCGCCACCACTGGGTCCACTTTTAGGTGTACTGAACAGCTTGAACTCTGGATTAGAAGAAAAGTCCAATTGGAGTGGCTACATTAAACAATAAAGAGCCATAATCAATAATGCATTGATTAGTACGTTGTAAATCAAGATGAAGCAGGGGGTATTCTGTAAACACATAGATGCAATCTTGCATAGTAAGAAAAAAAAAACTTAAGCATATTTCTAATGAAAACACGTTGAAATGTAGAGCGCAAATCATACACTTTCTTCCTTTTATAAACAGGACAAATAAATAATGACTTTTAAAACATGATACAAGTGTTGGAAAATCAATAGGTTTGGAATAAAAACAGAAAACTGATAATCAAGATAATGGTATTTTTAAGTCTTGAACAAATATAATATAGATTTATTTTAAAAAGAATGAACCTGAATGTATAAGCACTACCAACTAAACTAGTATCCTTGAGAGACAAAGACAATACACCCTGGTGATGATGACAGTGTAAAAGATCAAATAAGTAATTGAAGAAAATAAATACAAGATCAAATAAGTAACATAGGCTGAAAGAAAAGATGAAAAGAAGAGTATTTATCATGAGGAAGAAAATACGTAATTGACAATACAACTAGACAGTTAATCAACTTCAACAAAGCAAAAAAATATATCATTAAATTTTGTGGATCCAATGTAGCAATAGTCAAGATTTACAATTTTAAACTGAAGAGAAGCAAAAGACTAACATACCGAGAAGAAATCTGAAAACATAGGAGGGCTTGCTGATCCAAAACTGCTATCCACAGAAAAAATATTTTCTTTGCAAGACTCGGTATTATTTAATTTGTCCTTCCCATTAGACTCTGCAGTGCTCGTCGATCCAAGACACGGCTCTTTTTCACCAGAAAGAATATGTTGTGCCTCCATATAAGCAGGAGCAGCATGATCATTTAGCTGCTTGATCAAGCCCAAGGCATCATCAGCCCCATCAAATATGCCCAACCCCTAAAAGAAATATAACATGGTATCAGTTAGTAAGTAAAGCATGGAAAGTAATAAAATAAAACCGAACAAATTTAGACAAACAACTAGTATTATATACGTTGACATAAGTTTACAGAAGATGGGATCGACTGTGCACTAGATCTGTTCTCCAGTACTATGTTATTATAGATCTACGGCTTGGTCTTTGGTCAAATATGATGTTTTGGTCTCCAGATAAGCACTGACGAGCTAATAGATCGATCATTTGAAGAAACTAGGATCCTCTGATCCCAATTTACCTCCTAAAATTGATCCAAAGTTGCAGGTCATTTGTCATTGCTTGCTTACCAATGATGTCCAGCATATAGTTAGTGATGATAGCACAATGCATCATCTATAATTGCTTATCAAATGATATACAATAAAGAATTCCTATCTTTAGCAGTTCCGAAGCTGTAAGTTTCCCATCTTGCTTAAAGCAAATGTAATATCAGAGAACAGCCATACTAGAAAAACAACCATGCTGCACATCCATTATTCACGGTCCTTGCTAGCAGTTATAAAATTTATAGGTTGGCGCATCATACCGGCAAAATAATAGTTGCATCTACACATCTTCGAGACAAAACACGAAAGAAAAATAGAGATAGCGATTCAAGGCTGTATAAATATATCAATGCTGTAAGATATATACTTTCAAAAGAAATCCACAACTATAGATAGGAGAGTTTCAAAAAGGATTTACTAATACCTCAAATAGTGAATCTGGTGAACTAGTTTTTGTTGCTGAACCTAAACGCCAAGGTGACTTGAAATCAAGCGGAGAACCAATAATAAATTTATCCAAGCCTGATGCACTACCTATGCTGCATAAGAAAAAGTTGTCTCAATAAGAAAAATAATAATAAACTGTGCATATAAAATAACTTTCATCAAAATTTTATAATCGCTTAACATTAATAACAAACTAATCAAGAAAACGTATATCTGATGCCAGTGGCATAAAAAAGTCTCATTGTAAAATGTTAACATGTTTTTGTTAGCTCTCCTAAATATTTGCATAAATTGGAATAAGATTCTGAAGGCAAAAAGGCATATATAGGTGGGAAGTAATATGAATAAATCACGTACATGCCCAGGGATTCTAAGTCGGGGCTGCTGGGCCATTCTGTGTCAAATGCAACGCCTTCAGTAGGAAATGTGGAAGCAAGAGTAGGTGAAGATGTGGATGCAAGAATATGCATTTCATTATCACCTTGTGATGCTTTTATTTTAGGACATACTCCCATCGTACGAGCATTTGCTGGCTTTGAAATAACAGAAGCACACGAACTCCCAAGTTTTACAACATTGTCTTCATTGGTTGGGCACATTTGAGGGCCATTTAAATTTTGCTCAACAAGAACTCCAAAGCTTTGTATCTGCAAAAATAGAAGCTTTTTTTTAACTTCATCGATAACATGACATAAATACCTTTGATAACTATCAACTAACATTGAAACGATAGAAAGAAACTTAAAAACTTTTTTGATTATCATATAAACAAATGTCGGTTGGGACAAGGCAACGACGATGATGATAATGATGTAAATACATGCCTCCATCTGCATAAAATGGAGTGCTTACGCAGAATACCAAAAAAAAAAAAAGGAAAGGAAAACATTGATTATCATATTAAATAAATATTTCCATTCTTATTTTGAATAATTTAAAGTCCTTACATTATCTACGCCTGACATGTTTTTCTTCTGCATCTCTTCCATGTTTGTCTGGTGAGATTCTTTGTTAGGGTCACTCCAAAAAGCAGCATCTATATCCCTGCTAATTTGGCGAAAGTCCCTTGTAGACATAATAGAACACTTTCGGGATGATGTACCACCTGTACACCCACCATTTGATTCCTTTTCAGGGTCTGATGTATATTGCAACTGTCTCTCCATTGACTTGGCAGCAGAAAAATGTTTTGACTTCAAACAATATGGCGGAGAGACAAGAAAGGTCTTTCTGCAATGGATCTCCTTGACTCCACCATGAGATGTCATGTTCTCTGGAGAATCTGGCAACTCATTCTGTTGCTTAGGAGATATCAAGTTATCTTTTGTCTTTGTTTGCAGAGGAGTTAAACTATCTCGAGGCCTTTTCCTCAAAATAGATGGTGTATTTGTAAAGCTTTTAGCTGCACTTTTCAATATTGACTCTGGACTCTTGTCACTAAAAGCAGGTGTCCAGGTGAAACCAGAAGGTGAAAAGCAATTGACAGATGACATTATCATTTGACGAACACCAAGGGGACTGTATGCACCACATGAATTAATAAGATCACAGTTTGGAATTTCCCAATCAGACAAACGAGGTGGTTGATAATACAATGATTCAGAGGTTGGAACTTCTGGCTGGAGGATTGAATTTGCATTGTCCGTAGCTTGAGCATGAGAAACAGTCACAGTATCAATAGAAGGTCCTATGTTGGAATGAGGATTATCTTCCACAACACCCCTTGCAGGCATGCAAACTTGTAAAAGTTCATTACAATTTTGTAACTCTAAACTGCAACTACCACCATAGCCTGACTTATTAGGAGTACAATATTGCTGAGACTTCTCAGCAAAATTGGTGAAGTTATTCTCTGGAACCTCGGAGGCATTGAGTGCTGACCATGAACCTGAGTAAGCAGGTGTTATTTGCATGGAGGGAATGGTAGCATCACAAGAAGTAGAAACTTGATATGATGTCTGCAAAAAAGATGTTGCTTGGATTGGCTCTGAGATTGGAACATTCGTAGGCCTAATGTGTGATGCACTGGAAGAATTAGGAAGCTCCTTGTGATCGTCTCTACCTGGAAAAACATTTCCAGGAACAAGAGTCTCCAAATAATTAGTTACCTGATATTGAGGCAAGGTAACTCTCGCTGCTGCCCTGCCTACATCTTCCAACTGATTCAATTCATTAGCTGGGAAACCAGGTCCATGATCAATGCTAAAACCTAACACATGTATGTTTGAGGGATTTGTCCCTTCTTCAGTAGCTACTCTCTCATTCAGTGCTTGGGCTTCATTACAATTGTCACCAAACTGTAAGCCACTGGTTGCAACTTCCAAGGATCCCGATGGATTATTACCTTCTTTTGAATCAGATTCTTGGCTATAAACAAGATGTTGCTCTGTCCCACTACCCGTCATTGCAACATCACTAGATGATTCTGCAGAAGTTGAAATAGGTGCTGCTTGGTTCGCTTGTAAACTATGTACATCTTGTGATGACAATAGAGACATGTCTTTTGTTCGATAAGAATCCAGTTTCTTTTTTATTGAGCTGTTCCAGTGGTTTTTTATAGCATTATCAGTCCTGGAAAATTTAAACGACATAAAATCATGTGAGTTATCAGTATCATGAATAAAACCTGATTCTTTACGAGCATCATTTGCATTTATAGCATTGCACATCAAAACAATTAAACATTATTCGCAAGCATTAACTGCCGATCATCTACCAGTTGTTTTGTTACATACCACTGGAATGATAGGAAGTAATGCATGAAGATCAATCAATATAATATATCAACAATGACCTACATGGCATGCAAATGGTTCCAGAAAAATAGTACCTTCCAGGCAAATGCTTAGCAATTTCAGCCCACTTATTCCCATACATCTCATGAGCTCGAACTAAGATCATCTCTTCATCAAGAGTCCAGGCATCCTTCTTAATATCAGGGTTGAGATGATTGTGCCACCTATAAGAATGCCCAGGAAGAGTTCCTAGTTAGAGTAGAGAATTAAAAATAAAATTTGAAAGGCAAAGCCCCTTTATACATTACAATGGTTAAGAATGATAATTGCTACAAAAAGAAGTGCCCTGGTGCTTCTAAATTTAAACATTAATCATGATCATCCCACAAATTGTGTACTTGGAAGTATTCATTTTTTTGCTATACAGAGCATTCATGAAGACTTGATATTTAATAAACGCAATGATTTTAACTTAACAAATAGCATATACAAAACTTGTAAGATCTACCTCTCCCGACATTGCTTTCCTATTCGTCCTGGCAAAGCCTGAGCTATAACAGACCACTTTTTACAACCATGCTGCTTTACAAGTTCAATAATCAAATCATCTTCCTGCAACATCAGGTTAAATACATATACATGTTAGAAATTTATAAGAATTGATGTTAATTTTCACACATGGACTAAAATTACATTAAGCTACCTCTTTCGTCCAGGGTCCCTTAACAAGTTCTGGATTTAACACCTTCTGCCACCTGTGCAGACACTGGACATCTGTCCGATCTTCAAAAAATTCAGCTGCAAAATTAAATGGTAGGATAATATGATAAGATGTCATTGTTCAATAAGGAGATCAAAACTATCCAATCCAATGCATAAATTTCAAATTGTTTGAAAACCAACGAAATAGCATTCAATGTAAGTATTTGTATGATACAAGTTTTTAAAAGTAAATAATAAGAGAGATACATTCTCTGTTAGATTCAAAGAACACTTGAAATATATTCAAGATAAGACATCTTTTAAATCACCTCTCAAAGAGCACTTGAAAGATATAGAATATAAGAGATCTTCTAAATCACCTCTTGTCCAACAGAGAGAAAATGATACATCCTCTAGAAATCATAGGTGGTTAAGAGATAATAGTGAAGTTCTTTGTGTAATGAATAACTTTGTGCTAGAAAAATTAGAGAAGCTCTTGAAATCAGAATTCATTCTAATAATGTTAATCAAGATCAAGGATATTTCACTCACTTGGCTTGGTGACCTATTTTAACAAAAATTAAGCAATCTAGAAATTGTTTTCAAAATCTTATTTAGTTTTATCATTTGTACTTCTTTTATTTCTAATAATAATTTTTAAATGTTACTTAGTCTGTTCTGTGTTTATTGCTAACAATAACATGATTCTATGTACAAGCTCAAGCCTATTGCCTTATATATAAGAAGTTGCAAGTTCAGTTATGCTTGAAATGTCATTATGCAACTGATTTTGTTTGCTTGAACTTTTATCTTTTGTTTATTTATTATTATTTTATTAATAATGCTTTTACTTTTCTAAAACTAGCTGTTATTTTCTTAATTAATCCTTTTTCATTTTTATCTTTTTCTCTAAAACTAGCCAATTTTTTATTGTCTAAAACTAACCGTTGCCCACTACACCTCAACTAACTGTTAAACCTAATGCTATTTATTCTCCCTCCAATCCTTGAGAAATCCATTGCAATTGATGATGAATGTAGCATGACTTGAAACATCTTTCCAAGAAATCATATGCATGCTATGGATGGTACAGCAAATAATAAGAGATTTTTGGCAAGTTGAATTTACCAAAAATGCATAAATGAATAAACAATTTAACACATTATTTAGGTACAACTGGTTAAAAATTTTTCAATGCTGTGTTATCCTGAAGAAGTTAGAATTGATAAACTTAAAATATGAAGATAAAGAAAAGACTACATAATACCTATCTTTTTCCAATTTTTTGCATTGTACAGCCTAACAGCCCTTCTCAAAATTTCATCCTCATGAGCTGTCCATCCTCCCTTAGAAGAACGCCTTGTGGGACCACTAATCCTCCTACATAGTAAGAGAAAGCAATTTATAAAATGAAAACTTCAATAACAATAGCATACTAGATGAAGTTAAACATGCAATAGAATCTTAAAGAACAGCCGAATAAAACATAATAATAATAAAAGCTATCCATCCCAACATCTTGAATTCACCTATTATGGGCAATTCTTATGCTTACATTCCACTCTGTTATGAGACAATAGCAAAATGATTAGTGAAAGTGAAATCTTGTAGTTTTCGGTTAACTGAATTATACAAGGAAATATTTAATATCAAAATATATTTTAAAAATTAACTATAAATGTAATAAAGAATACCGTGTTCCAAAAAATGAATAGAATATTTACACTATAACATAAAATTTTGTAACATTCTATTGGTTTGGAAGTTTGGCATTAGCAATTGTAAAAAAGCAACTATGAGACATACAATTTCATGATGTAAAAGTATTTCCGTTCTTCAAGTTGTAAGCTTCTGCCTCATGTACCAGGTATCCCTTTGTTCAATGATAATTTGAGAAGCTCTTCTGCATGCTAGTTACTCTATCTACAGACACTCATGATATACTTACTTAGAACATGTAAATCCAATGTTAACCCCACAGACTGGCGTGGAACACAATAGCACTGCAACATAAACCTTTAAATTCCAAATAAATAGAAAGGTTTTCCGGACTACCTGAAGATCAAGAAGACACGTAGGTAACAAATGAGATTAAGCATCCCTCCAACTGAACATCTTCCTTATGTCTCATGACAGTCAATCAACTCTAAAAGGCAATCAGTTTACGTACTTTGTTCACAAGATTTGTACATTCATTGGTGTATGGTAAGTCATTCCTTGCACAGTGCATAATATTACAAAGACACTTCTAACATCAAAAGAATTTGCCAAACAAAGCATCATCTTAATAAGAAGATGTAGTGGCATCAGCAAAACATCCAAAAGGTGTCCATAATTTGTTCTGCCATCAATGAATTTCTAAGATGCCATGAATCATTAAAAATTCTGACGAGAAATGTTACATCAATTTCTTCAATGATGAATAACAAAAAGAGGTACACTAACCACAAGAAATGACCTACATATGCAAGTTACAGCTAAAGATAAAGACTAACAGGATCAGTATTTGACGCAACAATGAAAAACAGACGTACTCAAATTCGAATGCTTATTTCTAGTATGTGGGCTTTTGAGGATTTGTAAAGCTTTCAAAGTGTCTAATTTAAAATAAACTGAATTATCATCTAGATGATCATAGAGGCTCTAACATTGGTGAAATGAGCGAACTTAGAATAACTAATTCAGTTAAAATCAATGTCGTAATTTTAGTGTCGCAATATTTTAGTGAAAATTAATGTCGTATTTTACTCAAATGATAAGAGTCAAAGTTAATGGCGTGATGCTGTCGCTCTGCTAATTGCTTTTCTAAGATACGTTGATTATTAGAAGGCTGTTTCATCGGAAATCTACAATATTGTAAGAAAATGAATACACGATGAATACTACAAGATAGCTAGAAACTAGAAAAGCATGCATAGTCATTTACATATCTATTCTCATCGGATGCGTTGTCCGTCATTTTGCCAGTGCATTCACTTGAAGCGCTGCTTTAGCTGCTTAACTTCAGAGCCATATAGAACCCGTGTAACAGTTTTCGTAAACTAGACGAGGATAAAAAAAAACCCATAAAGGAGTTTTTAAGGGAAAAAATGTTTTAGCTCCCGAGAAAGTCTTTTTTCATAGAAGGGAAGAAAAATAAAATTTAACGGTCTATCATCAAGTCCCTCTGAACAATCGGAATGGCGATTTCTCGTTGATTACGTTCCTTACTGTATCAGCATGAAGCATCTACTCGGCTTAAACTCCAGGTCATTCTCCGGAGCGGTTCTTTCGAGCATTCTCGCAATTTCAAAATAAAGAAACAGAACAAAATAAAGCAAATGAGCAAGCAGAGAAGGCATGGCGTACCCATGGACAGGCGGTAAAGCTTGAAGCGCGTTCTGTCCGTCGGTCACGCCCTGATCATTGGAAGAACTGGCCGGAGCAACTGTAACGGCTGCTTTTTTATCCTTGGCAGCAGCAGAGCTCTTCTTATTCTTGGAGGTCATGTTGCCAAGCTCAGATGCTAAATCACGATCCGCATGCCCCAAACACAAACGCTCGCAGATCACGTGTACGGCGAATTCACGGCGATCCGCACCTCGGCCGCTGCAACTGAGGAGGCCGGATCTACAGCAATTCGCGGCGAAGGAAGAGCCGTTGCTAGGGTTCCAGCTCGCAACGGCCGCAGCAGCAGCTCCGCGAAGAACAATCGCTCAATTCCAGCAGAGAGCAGCAACAGCAGAGGAGAGAGAGAAAGCGAAAAAAGTGCCACAAAAAAAAGGCACACAGGAACAATAACAACGGCTAGATACACACAATGAAAGCTCAGCTCAACGAAGCTGAGCTTGGCTTAGCTTAGCCTTATCGTCCGTGGCAAGGAACAACGGAAGAAGAGCGAAGCCGATGCTGAAGAGGAGCAGGATTCTGCTTTGACACCCATTCAAATGAACGACCGAACGGGCGAGATTTGGTAGAATCTGACAGCAGAGGCCAGCACAAGCTGAAGAATGGCCGCATGTGCAGTATAAGCCGAACCCAAAATAACAACAACAGCGACTGTGAAACAAAATAATGGCTTCCTTCAGCACAGTAGCAAATCCACAGCAGCAGCGGCAGCGTCAAAGCTATTTTGCGTTTGTTCTAATCTCGTTCGTTCCTTCTTTCTTTCTTTCCTTCCTCTCTCCCAGAGGAGACCAGACTGAAATTTGCCGTTAAAGTGCATCCGGCCGGCGGCTATATATTTGAACCTCAAACGGCCGGATCTCGGATTTGACCCGATTTCCGGTCCATTTTCACCGTTTATTTATCCTTCGTCTCTCTCTGTATTTTATTTATTTCTAACGTTTTTTTCGCTTCTTGGGTTTTTTCCAGGATAAGGCGTACGCATATACGATGCGTTTTTAAAAAAGCTACGTATGGCTATTCTATGTATATGCTCCAGTTTTGTATGAGTCACGAGTGACGTGTCGAGTTGGCGTCCCTTGTGGATTTGTTTTCCGTTACCAACGCCAACTGCACCCCACTCAATCGCTCACGTGGCTTTGAATATGTCACATGACCCTTTTATGTTTTTTTGGTTCAAATTTTTAGTATTATTATTATTATTCCAGCATTTTCATTTTCAGAGAAAGAAGACGCCCCTTGGCTAGTTTGCGTTGCTCATTTCGTTTTCAAAGGGGGTGGGCAAGTAAGTGGTGGGGACTTTGTTTGACAATTTCTCGCTTTTCAAATGTCCTACCCCCTAACGTCTGTTTTTGCGGGGTCACCCCTTGTTCCACCGAAGAACCCTCTTTTCGTGCTTTTTAACTTTGACATGTGGATGGTCTTGGGCAAAATGAATTGATTTAACATGAGAAAAAAGTTGTTTAAGTTTTTTGAAGTTATTTAAGTTTTTTTTAGCATGTGAGATAAAGGTCATGCTGCCTCACGAAGCCTTTTTGTTTGTGGGTTTCGATTATGCACCTGATGTTCACAGCTTTTTGAAAGCAAGTGAAACTCACTTGTGTTCGTAGATGTCGAGGATTTTGACTGGGTCATGTGAAAAAACCATGGGCTATCGATAGTTCTAAGGTTTTTTCACCTGCTCATGTTAAAAAATGCAAAAACCGTTAACAAGGTCATTCACCCTTTTTAAATAAAGAGCACGATCTTTGAAATTTTCTCATGCACGACAATGTAAGATGTCTTTCTTACCAAGTTAATGGTAACTACCATAATTAAGTAGATGACTATATGTACTTGGAGTTGGAGACCGAAATAATTGAAACATAGCTACACAGTAGAATCTAACCTATGACTTGAGGTTACTAGACCAAGACCCAAACGACTAGGCTAATGCCTCATTATTATATGTACTTGGAGATAGACAATCAACAAGAAATTTTTATGGAAATTAATTGTGTATATTCTTTCAAATTGAATTTGTAACTTGTAAATCACAAGCCAAATGCTCTTGTGAGTTGAGCAATGCTTTGCTAATAATTTGAATGGAAAGTTTTGTTTCATACAAGATTTTGTGAGATAGAGAGGGGAATATAATGATGGCCTACAAACCCTTATCAGACAATTAGGTAAAGTACATTGGATGTTTGAATACAAAGTTAAAAGATGAAGGTATCAAACCCCAAAAATGAATAATAATTAAAAAATTTAGAGCATATTAGATAGTAAACATTAAAGAGAGAATCTAAACAAAATGCCCAACAATTTTGGGCATTCTTGTTCAAGTTAAACCTCAACTATAACGCAGGGAAAGTATCATTGACCATGATAATAGTAGCGAATCAACCAGCATTATAGGTTAACTTGCTTCAAGAAGATTGAGCCCACAACCTATAAATATCTATTCGATTAGTGAATTAAACTATAAATAAAGCCCTCAAAGAAAAATCTCCAAAATGCTAAATCATAATTTATCATCCATGGATAGAACAATTCATATTGCTTGAGAAAATACATGTATCAGGTTTGAATCTATGTTTGGGGGTTGCTAGGACATGAAATATTCAACATGATACATAGAAAAATGATAGAAGAATATAACAATACCTCAAGTGCAACTCAAATTGGCAACAACTACTTGAGCTACCTATCATGGGTTCCAAGGGAAGGGGGTGTTTGTAGGGTGGTGGTGGTGGTAGTGGATGGGTGGTGTTGGAACCTGAAATAAGTAAAACATAGGTACACCCCAAGATATATAGACCAATTAGAATTTCATATAACTTAGCATTGCCCACTGAAACTAAATGCATGACCTAGAGCTTTCAAATCAAGTATCTTACCACTAGGCTAACACCTTACTATTGATAAGGGTTATATATAGTTATCTACTTGTTTCAACTACCTTCCCTCCTATTCCTAACAAGGAAAAAAAGAGTAAAAAGTTTAGGGTTTAATTTTGATGAGTATGTTGATCTAATGCACCATTAGGTTATGCTTAAGTTTTACAAAACTTTCTTATTAAATATGTGTTTGGTTACATATATTCATCTAGTTCTAATTTTGATAACCCTTTCCCCTCCCAAAAAAAGGAGTTTAGGGTTCTAACATCCTACTAGACCTGAACTATTTTGATACAAAGTAATGTGAAAATTACTAGCATAGTATTGGTGAGATGGTTAGATCACATAGAGTCATACTCAAAGGCATTGGATTCAAAGCTCATACTAGCATTCTTTTGCACCTTCTTTGTTATTAGCTTGGAGACATGTCATAAACACTACTATACTAGCCAATACCCTGTAAAAATAAGAGTTAATGTGAATTCCACCATGTAATAATATAATTTCTTGGAGTGATTAATAGGAATTTGAATTGTTTTGGCAAAATCAATTCATAATAATGTCACTAAATATTTTTTTTATGTGTGTTTGACCTAAAACACTTTGACTAAGTGCACCCCAAGACATATAACCAACATGATACTTTAGAAAAACTTAACAAGAATATTTTGATACCATGAATGCAACTTTAATTAGCCCTATTTTGCCTATGAATCCTTGTTAAACAATGAGCTAACCACTTTAGCCATCTTTGATTGGCAATGGTACCAAATGGCTACTATAACTTGATGTGGTTAGAGAAGTTACAACTATTCCAATGGAAGCAAAGGCCTTAAATGAATATCTTCTAATTGCATAGCAAAGTGTTAGTGGAACCAGCACCCTCTTGCTTGACAAGATAATGAGTTAATCACTTGAGCTAGCTATCACTAGTGCAAGGGTTTGAATATGTCATGTAGGGCATTGCAAAATTGCATATGTAGGTAGAGATTAAAAATAGTATTGAGTTTCTCAAATCGTAAACCTTAACCACCCATAATTAATGCGTACAAACTCCATGAGAGTATTTCTTAAGCTTTGATCTACACCAGTAAATGTAAAACATCTTTTATCATTAAGACCTGGTGAAACCGCAGCAAGTTGCACAAAGTAACTTGCTGGCAAAGTCTAAATAAAGGGACAGTTTCTTCCAAATTGGATTTAAGCTTCTGACGAGCAACAAAACTCCAGCTAAACTGAATAATTTCATCCGGATCTTCAAGTTGCGTGAAATAAGCCAAACATCTGCTTCTCGACGAGCGAACGTAATAAAAAAGCAGCAAAAGAAAACAGGAATAGTTTCAACCGAAATAGTTCAGCAAATATGTTAAAAACCGGAAGTCTATTATACCAGCGGAAAACGCTATTGCTACAAACTTCAACAAAATGCAAATGAAATAGGATGATGTCTCCTTAACTTCAAATAGGATGATGTCTCCTTAACTTCAAAGCCGTCTCCAAGTCGTTTGAGAAATAGTCTCCAATTTCTGCAACTTTGAGAAGGGAACGCAAGTCTGGTAACAATTCTGCTTAGGTTACTTGTTTAGAGCTTCTGCGCTGGCAACGGCTGAATTTCAGCGACCCCGTTGCATAGAGACCGATAAAGAATTTGTGTGATCAAACATGAGACGTTCGTGCATTTATAGGCAATGCATCGTTGACCCAGTCGTTGAAAGTAGACGTTAAAGTCAACGTCTTCGACCCTTGGCCTGCACCAACATTAAAACGGCCACAAATGGGAGCCGTTCCGTAAGTAATGAAAGTTATAGTTTTGCGTTTTTTGCTCAGCGCTCTATGGGTCATTTCTTATTTTCAAGGAAAAATGGATAAGAGACCAAAGCTTATCACAACTTATAACATAGGGTAGCCATAACTAGAATCCATGTAAGAATAGAGCCATTATAAATTTTTGATCCTAATGTTCACTTTTACGGTTTTTTCATGGGGTGTAAAGCATTTGAGTCAATCACTTAGATTTGAAAAAAATGAGGTGTTAGTCTAGTGGTATGAGTCTTGGCCTTGTAACCCAAGGTCATAGGTTTGATCCTATTAGGTAGCATTGAGTTATAAACTTCTATAGATCTTGGGGTGTACCTTTGTTTCAATTATTTTGGATTCAACAACTTCCCCCAATCACTTATATTTGTATGGGGATTAAAAATAGCCCATCAAATGCAAACTTAAAGAAACAATTATGACCCTTGCTTATTTGTTTACAATTAGGACGATGTGATACCCTTGGTAGAGAGGTATAGCATCATGGTAGTTCCCTTATTATCACATTCTTGGTGAATTTATCATTTAAAGCTTTTGTAATTTAAAGCTAAGATTAAGTGTTTAAAGCTAATAGTTGATACAGGTTGCCTTGTAACCCACTCCTTTCCTCTAATGCAGCACTTATTGACCATCTAGTAGGGGAAGTGTAAAGGCTTTTCACTCAGTTATATACTGACAATATTTCATTACAGGTGGAGGCTACAAGAGCACAGATGAGGACTGAGAGAGAGAGTAGAGGAGGGGAAAATCTTTAGAGATTGGTTAATGTATATTTCCATGTATAGTAGTATGGACTATTTATATTTGTATGAAACTCTCTGTACTCTTATATATATGATGATGATGTTTATGTGTTTTTGTATCTTAGAAGAGTAGTGCAAATTTTTGATTATGTGGAGACATGCAATTTTATAAATCGAACTGTATGCTTAATTTTTGGTTTGGCATTGATGAGCGGCGAGGTACCCCTATGCTCAACCATACGAATACGAGTGTTTCACGCACAATCCGATCGAATTCCAAGGACTAAGTGCTTATGCGCCATTGTGGAATAAGGACGGGTTTGTTGATCGTTGTCTTCCCAAGCTTACCTGTATGTCACGATTGTATGGTTAAGTAAGTTTGAAGTATATGATTTTTATAGCTTTTATGTTTTTATGTCTTACACTAGTAGGGAAGGAGAGAGGTAACTAAGTGACTAATTTAACTTAACTACTCATTAACTAAGTTCTAACTAATCCTAACATCAGCATCCATTCCCACTTGCTGTACACATCCTGAACTAGTGCAACACTGCTGGGATTACCAAATGCTAATCGTTACTAGGTTACTAAGAATTACACGCATGCTCGAAGTGGTCGTGCTTGTGTAATTTAACGATTTTCTTAATTGATCAAAATGAATTGTTGTGCTAATAACAAAAATGTAAAGTGCATAAAATAAAACAAAACAAAATAAATGCATAAGAAAATAAAATAAAAGAAATGCGTAAGAAAACAAATCTCAAGTGCTGCAAGGATGAATCGAAGAGCTCATCTTTATTGCTATACACAAGGTGTGCTCAGGTACATAATGCTTGAATAAAGATCTATCCACACTTAGACCTCCTACTGTAGGCACTTAGAAGATACTCTAACTTTCAAATAGACTACAAGAGTTTTGCTACTTGACTACTGAAAGACTTCCCTACAATTGTGTGCTTGGGCACTGTATTTATAGGCTTGGGAGCAACTATTCTAATAATTAGAGTAACCGCTCTAATAATTAAAATAACTGCTAAAGCAACCACTAGAGTAACCACTCTAATAATTAGAATAACTACTAGAGTAACCGCTAGAGTAACCACTCTAATAATTAGAGTAATTGCTAGAGTAACCGCTAGAGTAACCACTCTAATAATTAGAGTAACTGCTCTCATCATACCTCCACGACTGAATGAAAACTTGTCCTCCAGTATAGAAGAAAAGAAACAAGTTCATTACAAAATATTGGGAAGGTATGGGATTATTGACTAACTGACAACTAATGGTGGAATGGGATGACAGACTCAACATGCTCAGTGAACAGATCAATAAGCATATTACAACATTAGTGTTCATGACCATTACGATGAATGACATCCAAGCCTTTATTTGGCAACTTGTAGAGAAATAGAGAGAAAGAAAATGAAGCGTGTTGCCGCCAATGCTAAGATTGCGTCTTTCGTTGTTTATCCATAGCCACGCCACCAGACTTGCTCCTTTTGTAAATGCTCCAGTTCCGATCCATCTTGAGTGCTTCCTCCAAGCCCAGTCCATTGTTTATATGATCGCCATCTGCACATACAACATAGTCACAAATGAGCAAGGATAGATAAACCACAATGCAGTTGATACCTTGCCTTGATATGAAGCGCATTAGCTAAGTTGTGGTTATGGCAGAAATTGGTTCAAAGATTTAGCACAGGTGACTACCCAAGGTGTAGGGGTTAGGTGAATAGTAAAATGAAGAAAATTGAAAAATTTGTGTCAGGGCCCACATNAATAGTAAAATGAAGAAAATTGAAAAATTTGTGTCAGGGCCCACATGACTAAGAGCGAACCTCCAGTAGCTATAAGATGGAAAAATATGAGGAACAAGAAAGATGGGAAAAAATAACAACAATAACACCAATAAAATGGATGTCATGGATGGAGATGAAATAAGAGATGATTGATTACAGGAAATGTTTAAGGAAAAGAACTACCAAAAAGGAATGCCAATGGATCCTCCCCAACGCAAGCTCATGCCTTTTATGCCTTGACAAACCCACAAACCAAAGAGTTCGTGGGCTCTAGGAATGTCATTTGGAAGCAAGAGTTAAAAACTTATCCACAAGAATTCACCGAAGAAAAATAATACATCAACCCAGAATGGACTAATGATAAAATCGGCAATGAGGTGGAAAATGGGAAGAAAGATGGAGAGGAGAGAATGGAATGGAATCTCAAGAACAAGGTTCTGTAAAGCCCCTTGTGTATTTCATGGTTAAGATGACTGAGTAGAACTTCATCCCAAATTTAGAGTCAAACCAACCACATTTAGTGACCTCGCATTAATACACCTGGCCAATCCATCCTCTTGAAGCAACAAGAATGACTTCACAAAGAGTGACCACCATCCCAAGGAGAGTGAGATGGAGAAGCAGGAAGTGAGAAAGGGCCTTAGTTAGAGGAAACCTTCATGCATGGGTAACATGTCTTTCCAGTTTCATAACCAGTGCTTGTAGCCCATATTACTTTATTATGTCTAAGGGGTGTGCTTTGAATTCTCACTTTTCTCCTTTTTTTTCTTTTCTCTTTTTTTTTGTGTAAGAACCACACCATGCAAAGACTTATTTTTATTCACTCGGCTTCTTGATTTTTGAACAATGTTAGAACAGTGGAAAACCCAAGACACAAGCATCCAAGCACCCAAGAGAATGACTAGCACAAATGCATCGAATCCCCTTGAAGTCATGCCCTTTTCATCCTTTGAGTCTTTCCTTGGTTTGAAAAATACCCAGCCACTAATTCATTAATAAATTTACTTAGAAAAAGGGGACTATACAGTTCCAAGCCAAAGGAGACCATAGAGTTGTATGGATGAGTGGATGGCATGGAATCATTGCCTATTTTACCAAAAGAACCATACCTTAATATCAGCATCATAATTCAAAGGTAAAAACCAAACATTAGCAATCAATATGATATAATGCAATCCACCATCATGAGCACTTATTGGATGACGAATAAAAGTAAATCAAGCAAACAAAGAAATAGTAAAAACATGAATGATGGTGTTAAAAAAATAAGAAAAGTTGGAAAAATGTGTAAAACAAAAATTCAAAAAGAACTGAGGGCCTAAAATGGTTAGCATAGGTGGCCATCTCCCCCACGACTGAGTTGGAAGGAGGAGATGCAAGATAGTGAGCAAGGTTGTCCATCAACAAAGGTAGCATGTGTACTGGCTGTTCTAAGCTCATGAAAAGGTTTGGTTTGTTGTACATTGACCAACAGTTTCTTGTTTGGGCTCTCAGGTTTGTATATTGTTATGGCCCCTGAAGGAAAAGTTGCATAAATAATATAAGGTCCTTTCCACAGTGTTTGAAATTTAGTATGTTGTGGTACATGTGTGGGATTCCAGTAGAGAACCTTATCTCTCGATTGATATTTAACTTTCCTAATCCTTAGGTCATGACGTTGTTTATTGAATGCCTTATGCAACTCGTTAGATGATAGTGCAGCTAGTTAGTTTTCATCTAGTAAGTTAAGGGTTACTAATTGTTGTTTCTATGCTAGATCAAGGTTAAGGTTAAGGTCACATGCCATGGATAGTGTACAGAGCTTAGTTTGAATGGGAAGCATTGGTAATTTACCGTACACTAACTCATAGGGAGAGTAGCCTGTAGGGAGTTTCCATGTGGAGTGGTATGCCCAAAGAGCATCATTCAGTTTAGTGCTCTAGTCTTGCCTAAACTTGCTAATAGTCCTTGTCAATATCTTCGTAATCTCCTTGTTGGTGACTTTTGCTTGACCGTTCGCTTGGGGGTGGTATGGTGTAGTCAATTTATGCTCAACCTCTACGCGTTGCATTAATTTCCAAAAAGTTGCACCTGTGAAGTGGATACCATTGTCTGAAATAAGTGCACGAGGCACACCAAACCTGTTTATGATTTGTTGTTCAACAAATCGTGTAGTTGTAGATGATGTACAATCCTTAATAGTAGCTACTTATACCCATTTAGTTAGGTAATCAACAACAACAATGATATAGGCTTTTCCATTTGACATTGGTGTAACTGGCCTCATAAAATCAATTCCCCAACTGTCGAAGGGTTCTAACGGTTGGATCCATTATTGCAGATCCTCCATTCTAGTTGTTATTCCCCCATCACATTGACAGTGCTCACAAAATTGGATGAATTGATGGGTGTCCCGAAACAATGTAGGCCAATAATATCCTGCAAGCAAGATCTTGATGGCGGTTCATCTCCCAGCGTAATGACCCCCACAAGGACCCTCATGAGCATCTTGGAGAACTCACAGTTGATCTATATCAGGAACACACCATTGAACCAAGCCATCAGGATACACTTTGTAAAGTTGCCCATTGATTTCCATAAAGTACTTACCTCAGTGAAGAAACTGCTTTTTCTTCTTAAGGTTTAACTCTTGTGGTATTTGTTGGGTGAGGAGATAGGTAAGAATGCTACTATACCAGTTTGTCTCCATGGGTGATTGATTATTCACTACACCAGCAAAGAGGAATTCATCAAGAAAATAATCAAAAATTTGATACTCATCCTCTTTGTTGTCTCATCGAAATCGAGATAAATGATCAGCAACTACGTTCTCGATGCCTTTACAATTGATCATCGTAAGATTGAACTCTTGTAAGATTACAAGCCATCGTATGATATGAGGGCTTACCATTGGCTTATTCATGAGGAACCTTATTGCACTATGATCTGTATGTGTATATACTTTATATCTTAATACATAGTGTCTAAAATTTTCTAGTGCAAACACTACAACCATTAATTCTTTCTTTGTGGTGATGTAGTTAAGTTGTGCACCAACGATACTTCTACTTGCACATTGGATGTAATAAGGATGCTTCTAGTCATCTAACTATGTAAGTACGGCTCCTAAGGCATAGTTGGGCATGTTAGTCATGATATGGAATGGTTTGGACTAGGCAGGAGCTTGTAGAATGGGTGTTTCTACTAGCTTCTGTTTCAGAGTTTGAAAAGCTAATTCGCATTTCCTAGTCCACTCGAAAGGTACGTCCTTTTGCATTAATTCCACCAATGCTTTGGCAACCTTTGAAAAGTTCTCAATGAATCTCCTATAGTAGCTTGTATGTCCAAGGAATGATCGAATATCTTTAACAATTTCTAGTTGACAGGTGATTCCTTGGATAACTTTGATTTTCTTGGGGTTTACCTCTATCTCTATGTGTGAGATTTTGTGCCCTAGTACTATGCCCTCTTGGACCATCAAATGGCTTTTCTGCTAGTTGAGCCTCAAATTAGTTTCTACACATATTTTTAACATTTGCTCTAACCGGTCCAAGGCTTGATCAAAGTTTGCTCTAGAGGTGGAGAAATCATCCATAAAGACTTCTACACCATTTCCTATCTGTTGCTGGAAGATGCTTAGAACTAGTCATTGAAATGTTGTAGGGGCATTACGCAAGCCAAACGACATTTGTTTGTATGCAAACATTTCCTAAGGACTGGTGAACATAGTCTTGGCTTGGTCTTATGGGGCTATTTGTATTTGATTATATCTACTATATCCATCCAGAAAACTATAATAGCGATGCCCTACGATGGTGTCTAGGACTTGGTCAACAAATGGCAATAGAAAGTGATCTTTGAATGTTGCCATATTCAGTAGCCTAAAATCTATGCACACCCTCCATTTACCTCTCTTTTAGGCACAATAACTAAGGGGCTAATCCATTCGCTATCAGTAATGGGGTATATGAACCCAGCCTTGAGAAGCTGTTTGATTTCTTCCTTGACTACTTACTTCAGCTTTGGGTTCAAACGCCTCTGTGGTTGTCTTTGAGGCTTCATCGAGGGGTCAATATAAATCCTATGTTGGCATATCCTAGGATCTATTTCAGTTAATTTGGGATATGACCAAGCGAAGGCTTTTGACCATCTATTGATTACCTTCAACAATTCTTCTTTTTATTGAGGAGCAAACTTAGCATTGATAATTACTGGTTTTCCATTTTTAAGAAACGTGTATTCCATATCGGTGGGCAATGGTTTTAGCTCAAGGGGCTCCTGCTTAAATTTCTCAAGGATTTCCAACTTTCCCCAGTTGACATTTTCAAGGTTAAGACTTGGAAGTTGGTGGTGGACTTGCTCTAATGTGTCTATGCTATCGATGTAAGCACAAGTCAAACCCTTAGTTGGTTCCATGCATATGAGTGAACTGCTTTCTTGATCAACTGTCAGCCACTGGGTGCCTTCCTGTTGTGTGGTTGCTACATATAGGCATCTTTGTATGTTGATTGCTTATGCACACTGATTGCATGCAAGCAATGTTAAACTTTGCATAAACCATGACCTCTGCATGCAATTACACCCTGTATCACTGTATGCGATGCATGCAACTTTCTTCTTCTTGGTCTTTCTGAATGTATTTTCCTTTGATATTTCTAGGGAAAGATTGTGGATTCCTAGGCATGCATTGATGGTGCTTAGCCATGCTCTTCCCATTATGATTGGGAAGTCCCCCTTACCATTGTTCACCTAAATCACTAGGAAGTCAGCTAGGTATGACCACCCACAAATAGTGGTAACAATGTCTTTCACGAGTCCCAATGGGACAGTGATGGACTAGTTGGCCAACTCTAGATGGATGTTGCTCTTTTTCAATGGAGGCAGGCTCTAGGCCTTGTACATTTCTTGAGAAATCAAGTTGACACCAGAACCTGAATCCAAAAGAGCCTTGCACAGTGCTTTTCTAGTGATTTGTAAGTATATTAGAGGACTTCCAAGATTAGAGAATTTCTTGGGAAGGTGGCCAGCTTTTATTCAATCGATAATGACATGTGTTAGCATGATCGTATGTGTTGAGTGCAATGATTGGGTTAAAGGGGGCTTTGAAGTTTTGATTGATACTAAGGCGTCTAAGTAATCAGCTGCTTGTGATTGCAAGGGCTTGGTTGGACTGTTGGTTCTAAAGAAAGGTCTTTTCTTCATGTGGTTGTTGGAACCAATAGTAGGTTGAGAGTTAATAGCCCTCATGGCATTACATTGTTGCGGCTGGGCAGGGATTTCACCTTGCATCACTGGAGCAGGTGGTAGTGGAGCTATTGGTGGAAGAGATGTAGCCAGATGAGAAAGATGATATGCTTGCGAAATATCGCCTCTAGAAGAGGGAGTCCCATAATACTCACAGACTTGGTAGTGAGGTTGATGAGTGATGTGACCAATAGAGTCACGTGGGGAGATTAGCTATTGCATGTAATATGCATATAGGTTAGGTTGTCGGTATGGATACTATTGCCTTGGTGGTGATTCCCCATGATTGTGGGTACTACCATTATTGATATTGCTCAATTGGTTGTGGTGGAGTTCCACTTGGATAATACGTTAAGGGTTGGTGGAATTGTCTTGGGTTACCTTAGGGGTAAGGTAACCTTTGGGGTGCTTACCACTTGTTCAATCGTAGGTTGAGTGCATACATCCCAGACTCTTGCAGATGTGAGATTACAAGGTAACATCCCTTAGGATGGTCATATTGACATATTTCACATCCACTATCATTATCTGTTTCCGACTCCACAACCTCTTCAATGATGGTAACTTTGCCCTTACCCTTGCTACGTGCATGTTCAACTTCTCTTTTTTTTTCTTTTTTCACAATCACTACCTTGCTCTCTAGATTCCTCTACTATTTTAAGAATAGATTGAAATCTATTGTCTAGGGAATCCCACATTTGGTCTACCTTTGCTGATACTTCTGATGTCAACTTTTGGATAGGCAAAGTTTTCCTATTCACCATCTCTTTGAGTGGTGACTTTTTTTCATCCTCACAAAATCTTACTCCCCTCTTCTAGAGGGAAGGATCTTGATTATACTCTTCCACACTTTCTCTCTTCCATAGCTCACATTCTTCCTTAGCAACTTGCTCTAATAGTCTTTGAATTTGACAGAACCTAAGCTCAGATAGTTTTCCTTGGGCATAAGTCCCAAGGGTTCCTCTTGTTTCATGCCTAAGCCCATCCATGAGATGACACAGTTGATCCCTTTGCAAATAACCATGGCAAGGACAATGGTATAACAGTGCATAATATCAGCCCATGGTAGCATCCAAGGGTTCATGTCCTCCTTGTTTCCAGCTTTGGATTTGCTTTTGGAAGTTAGACACTCGGGAGTACGTTTGGTAATTGTCATTAAATAGTTCTAACATAGTACTCCACCTACGAATGGATTTCAATTCTAAAGACTGGTACCAGCTTTCTACTTCTTTAACTAGTGTCCATAGAAACAACATAAGTTTTTGTCATTTGGTCTCTATATTTTGTAAGGCACACGCATCATGGAATCCTTGTAAGTGATTATGAGGATTAGCATTGTATCCCCCTACAAATCGTGGAATATTGTTCATGTCTAATCTCTTGATCCTACTATCTTTCTGGTGCCTTGTTGGAATTCTAACAGCCTCAGTTATGTCCAACATACCTCAAGTAGCAAGTAGGGGTTCATCATGATCATCTTGTCCATGGCATCTATGATGCCTATGTTGTTCCCTACTCTCCCTTATTTTATGTCATGACTCTCTAGAGTGCCCTCGTCCCTTTTTTTGGTTGTTTCGTCTATAACTTCCACTTTGCCTACCTTTATCCCCATGGTCTTTTTCTTTATGACTACGTTCGGAAACTGAAGGAGAGGTTGAAGGAGATGATGAAGGTGAAGAAGAAGGAGAACCATCAGCATGATGGTGTCTGCCACCTTCTCTTCGGTAGTCTCAGCCTTGGTTGCGATTGCGATCAAAATGTCTGTCTTTATCATGTGTTCCTGTCCTTTTTATAGACCCTTTGTGCCCATGGGTATTAGTACCTGGGTTATGAATAGTGGAATGAAGGTTTTGATACATAACCTCTTGGCCAAAGTCAAGGGGAGGAACATTGTTGTGTGGGCGACTGCCTGAGGCAGGTTCACCACCATCATTTTTGCTTAAGACATGTGGGACATCCTACAACCACTTACCCTTCAAAGACTTATGATGTCTCTCTTGTTGCAAATCCCTTTGATGTTGTGCCTTCGTGGGATGATATTCTCTCGAGTTATGGTCTTGCACAATGTATTCTACATGTAAGTGTGACATGCCAATTCATGTGAGGGCATGAAGAAGCATGCTTGGGACTGAACGATTAGGAGGTAACACTATGTTACCTTCTAAGTCTTGCCAATGTAGTTGTTCATCTTGATGGAGGATAGAGGTGAAGTTTGGTATATCCTCATCGTGATGAATATATACCACTCAAACTTGTTGAGGGACTGTCAGATCAACATCATGTATATTATGCTACCAATTGTTTTCTATTTCAGACCTAGGTGGTGAGGCACTTTGATACGAAGAAGGAGACATACTTGTCTATTCAGTGTGCAATGTATTCTTGTTTATTATTTTCTCAATCAATCCTAAGGGTTCATTCCAAACATGTAAATGATTTCCTATGTTCTAATTAGCGCACAAACAACTAAATCCTCGGTAATAGTGCCAATGATGAGCAGCGAGGTACCCCTATACTCAACCATACGAATACGAGTGTTTCATGAACGATCTGGTCAAATTCCAAGGACTAAGTGCTTATGCACCCTTGTGGAACAAGGATAGGTTGGTTGATCATTGTCTTCCCAAGCTTACCTATATGTCATGATTGTAAGGTTAAGTAAGCTTGAGGCATATGATTTTTATAGCTTTTATGTTTTTATGTCCTGCGCTAGTAGGGAAGGAGAGAGGTAACTAAGTGACTAATTTAACTTAACTACTCATTAACTAAGTTCTAACTAATTCTAACACCAACATCCATTCCCACTTACTGTACACATCCTAAACCAGTGCAACACTGCTAGGATTACCAAATGCTAATCATTACTGGGTTACCAAGTGTTACACGCATGCTCAAAGTGGTCATGCTTGTGAAATTTAATGATTTGCTTAATTGATCAAAATGAATTGCTGTGCTAATAACAAAAATGTAAAGTGCATAAAATAAAATAAAACAAAATAAATATACAAGAAAATAAAATAAAAGAAATGCATCAGAAAACAAATCTCAAGTGCTGCAAGGATGAATTGAAAAGCTCGTCTTTGTTGCTGTACACAAGGTGTGCTCAGGTACATAATGCTCGAATAAAGATCCATCCACACTTAGACCTCCTAATGTAGGCACTTGAAAAATACTCTAACTTTCAAATAGACTACAAGAGTTTTGCTACTTGACTGCTGAAAGACCTCCCTACAATTGTGCACTTGGGCACTGTATTTATAAGCTTGGGAGTAACTACTCTAATAATTAGAGTAACCACTCTAATAATTAGAATAACTACTAGAGTAACCACTAGAGTAACCTCCAGAGTAACCACTTTAATAATTAGAGTAACTGCTAGAGTAACCACTAGAGTAACCGCTAGAGTAACCACTCTAATAATTAGAGTAACTGCTCTCATCAGGTGTGGATTTTTGTATAGTTTGGCCTTCCTTAATATAACAAATTTTTACACATCATTAATTTTTAATTTATCATGCTTCTGTTGTGGTATTACTAGTAATCCTAGGTGTTAGCCTAACCTAGCTAGGTGTGATAGGGTAGGGTGTTACATCTATGATGTTAAAAGAGCAAGATGGAGCTATAGTGGTGATCATGCCACACAAAAAGTAGAAGACAATTGTAGAGATGGTAGTAAATAGAATTGGAGAAATTTTGAAGGTTTATATAATACTAGTACTAAACTTTGCTATAATGGTAAACATTCAGATGTTTGCAGAAATTAGATTGTAGGGGATGAGTGTAGCATAATATAAAGAAGTACTTGATAGTTTGGTGGGTGTTGGGCCATTGATTCTAGGTATCTTTGATATTCCAAAATACATTACATTTATCCAATCTAAAGCAGGCAAGCTCATCATTGCAAAGACATAAATTCAGAGAAGCTACATCACTTAATCAATAACTAATAGCTAAAGTTGCATAATCAAGAGCTCTCTTTTCTAATCCTATCCTCCATCAACCTAGTTTCACTAGGGATAAGTCCTTTGAGCAACTCAAGATACAAAAATAGCAATTTAGGATGAAAAATAAAATTCATATGGGATGTGTCCATGATGAAGGCAATGCTTAATGGAGCAAACAAGGACCTCATCATGATATATAAAGAGAATAAGAATCTAACCTAGGAAAATATGAGATTGCTTAATGTTGAAAAATAGAAATAACAACTTGAGGAATATCTTAAGTATTAGTAGGAGAAATTGACAAAATTCAATGCAAATATACAAAGATTAGTAGGTGAAAAAAATCTCTAGAAGAATGAAATCCTAAAATATGAAAATCTCAAAAACCATTATAGGAAATAAGTGAACATGCAAAAAGAAATTAATAAAAAAGATATCTAATTAGCCAAGGCAAAGATGAATGAAGCCCTTTAGCAACTCAGAGGTGATGTAAGGTAGCCCATCTTTGATGAATTGAATATATACAACAAGGCCAAAATCCAAATTGAGAAGCCATAGATCAAAAAGATGATTGAACATATGTAGCTTGCCTATCTTTGTTACATTAATTTTCTAATGCTTACCACTGGGAGGCCAAGATCCAACTTGGAAAAGAAAGTGGCCAACTCATACTTATTATATCAGAATAAGTATAAGCTCCACAATAAGGCATGACAAAATTTTGAAATAGCTAATAAAAAGCTTGAGGTCCTTAAAATAAGATTCCATGATCAAAGGACCTTTGCTGAAAATTTTTCCTAAAAAATGAGTGACTATCATAAGCTACATAACACCTTGAAGTTGTTTGACATTGAATAAAAATAATTCACTGCCATATTTGTCAATGCTCATGAGATGTTTCCAACTCTATTATATCCTTGGGAGGTGCTTATAACTACTAATCTAGGTAAATTGGCCTAGACAATCAATGATCCTAGAATAAAGGAAAAGAAAATGAGAGCATTAATTTAGGCATTCTAGCCAAAGTTAGAAGTAACAAGGTAGCCACAACCACTAGCAAGGCATGAGAAGCTACCATGGAAGCCATAAGAGCCACCACCAGTTGGCATTACCTAAGGTATGCCTTGGAACATTTTTGTACATATTTTTATAAGAATTTTTGTAATGTGCTTAAATTTTTCCAAAGAGTTAAAATTTTTTAAATGCTTAAATAAATTTTATAATGTAGTAGTTGAGTTAGTAGAGTTAGGCTAGTCACTTTCATAATTTTGTAATGGTGTGATCCTAATTTTGTTAACTTGTGAACAAGTTTTCAATGAGTCATGGGGGCATGATGAGTCTCAATTATGGTAGCTAAGTTGATACAAGGTCAGTTACATCAACGTAGAAACATTAATGAAAGTGTAATATATGGCCATATCAATGCACATATCTATCAAGTTCAACAAGATTGCATGTGAATGCTTATAATCAATATGGTTAGGCATAGGATCTACTCCACTACTCATCACCTATTTATACAAGTTACTTTTCTTTAGATTATAGTGAATAAAATTAATTATTTTCAAAAACCTTATAGAAGGGTCATTGTTTAAAGTTTCAGTGCTCATCCTGCCAAGGTGGGATTGTAGAAGAATCGATGGATGAGTAAAAGCCTAACTTCTTTTCAAAAAAATTATGTTCTATAACAAGCATGTCCAAGAAAAGGAGATACTTATTATGTTCTAGTTTCATGGTCAAGTGGATGTTTTAATTACTAAATTCAATAAAATTTTAAATTTTTCTATTCCTTCCATTATCTCAATATCATCAACATATCTTGATCAAAGAAATGGATGTTAGTGATTACCATTAAAAATTATTTTTTCATTCTTTCTATGTAGATATTAGTTACTATTGATAAAGGTTAACCCATTACAATACCTATTTGTTATTTATAGAAGTCTCCATTGAACCTAAAAATATGTGCTACTTAAACAAAATTCTACTAAACTACTTATATTTTCATCCTTAATTTTTAAAAATAATTTTAATTGCATTTTTAATGAAATCATTGTATATAATGAGGTTATAATGAGTCATCTCTAAGTGTTTCTTTCAGAAAAAATATTAGAAATTAAAGAGGAAGGATGATGTTCTACCTAGTAATGGTTGTAGCTTTTAAGATAAAACTTTGTTAATTTCTAGGTTGCCAAACTTGTAGTATCCATTATGAGCCTCATTGGTATTCCATTTTTATGAATATTTGAAAGTCCACAAATTCTTAGAATCATCACATGATGAATCATCTTTTTCTTTTCTTTTCTTTATAATTTTAGATGTTAGATTTTGAGATGGCTTTTGGTATCTTAATTATTTCCTTACAACTAAGATCTTTTGCAATTCATTTAAAACTTCCATAATTCAAGAAATATTTCATCTTTTTAAAGTAGTATTTTTTATATAATATTATAATAACATTTGATGAGCCATGTTTTAATAGGGCTATGATATTGAGTATCTGATATCAAAGCCTTGTTATCAGGTATATGATATTAGGGCACATCCTTCGATGTCGGGGATCCGATATCACCTCTTCCATGCTAGCCTATAAATACATCACTTGGGTACACAGTTGGCAGGTAGAGAGAAATAGATTTTAGACATAGACATAGAGAAATTTTGTTAGTTAGTTTGTTTCTAGTGCATGCCCATAGTGTGATGTTAAGTAATTGTATGACATCCTTATTTAAGGGTGATGTACTTGGACATGTTACATGTTTGGCAATAAAGATCGAGATTACTTCCATCATTGCAACATCTATTTAGCTTTGTTATTGTTAATTACTTAAATACTATTTTCCTTGGTAATGTTTATCATTTATTGCTCTTTATTGTTTTTGTCATTAAGTGGAATGAGTACGACTAATCGCGAGTGCTTAAGTGTAATTACTTGGTAACCCAGTAGTGTTATTGTTTGGTATGCCTAGTAACAATATGCTTGGTAATCCCAGCGGTAGTTGCACGAAGTCCAAGGCATGTACGGAAGGTTAGGAACAGATACTCATCACATGTAGGCTAGTTTAGACTTTACTTTTTGTTGTTAATTAGTTAAATAATTGATTTTCTTATTATCATTAGGAGTAGCCCAAGGCCAAAACAACATCAATTATTATATGTCTTACTTTGGACTAAACCATACATGACAAAGCTATAACTAGTCCAAGTGGAAAGACAATTAACTATGATCAAAACATAACGATCTAGATGCCACAACTAGTCCCATCCATAGAATTCAACTGAATCATGCATGAACACTTGTGATTCGTATGGTTGGGCATAAGCGGTACTTGCCACTCATCATTGGCATTATTGCCAGGAATGGTGCTAGTTATATAGATTATTTATAATATACATGATCATTGTAAACACATTAATGAATTATCTTTTAGAAAATATTAAGTCACACACATCATAAAATAAAAATAATGTCTCTTTCTCATGGAAGTGAGAATGCATCGTATGAAGAGAACATTCATTGGAGAGATAATGAGATATATATTGAAGAAAACTGGAGTGACCAACCTCATGTAGGGGTTTCATATGTTCATGACCACCCTAATTACACTCAAGGACTATAGTCACCTAAGGTAGATAATCCTCAAGGAGATGAAGTAAGTCCTAGACCAAGGGAAGCCTCAAGGCCTAGGACCTCCTCAAAACCTAGAAAAGATAAATCAAAGGACCAAAGGGAGAACTATAGAAGCCATGGCAATTCTCCTAGCTCCTCATCTTCCTCTTCCTCTTCCTCTTCAACATCTAGTTCTAACAAACATGAACATAGGTATAGATATAAAGCTTTACTATGGGATTAAAATAAGAATAGAAATCAAAACCAAGGGCAAAATCAAAGATATCAAAATGCACATAGACAAAATCATTACAATTAGACAAATAGAAATAGAAATTTTCACCATGATGTGTCTGATGATAGTGAATCCTTGTTGGCCATTAAGAGCATGATGCAAATCATAGAGGTAGTTAAAATACCCCACAAGCATCGCAAGGAAAGTCGCATCAAAAGGCTTGATATGAATAGCATCCCTAAATTTGTGGGAGGCTATAATTTTGATCCACAACATCATTTATAAGCATTCCATGATGCCTGTGTCTTACAAAAAATTGAAGTGGGTGGAAAAACCTTAAGCTCTTTCCTAGGATAGTAATAGACAAAGCCAAAGTGTGGTATAGATCATTGAAACTAAATTCAAGCCATCAATGCTAGAACTTTTTAATGAGAAATACCAAACCTATGCGAGGGTGTTCAACCTAAGGAAATGACTCCAAGGATGGAAATAGGAACAACATAAACCCTTGGATATGGCCCTAGATAGATACTATTCTCTACTGTATAAATGTCTAGGCCATGGTTTCTCTAAGGAAAAGCAACTTTTCCACATCATAGATGGGCTTCATAGTCAAATGAGAGAGACCCTTAGGAGGTATGCTCAAGATCGATTATACTAACTAAGAACCCATGAAATCCAAAGGCTAATTAAGTGTGTGGTAAGAGAAGAAGGAGAGCTATGTAAATGAGAGAATGTTGAGGAATATCACTGATACCCATCTCTTAAAAAGAAGAGGGTTCATCTCTATGATAAGGGAAAAGAAGTATCTCTCGATGAGGTGATTTCACAACAAACCTTGCCAATGCAACAATCTATTGCTAAACTTCAAGCAAGGCTAGATAAGATGTCGAAATGGATAAAAGAGAAAGTTACAACTTGCTTAGAAACCATAGAGGAGAGAGTAATGCAAAACAAATTAAGTGACCACAACAAAGGAGGAAAACAAACTAAGAGATAGGTAAGAACACTGATTGATAGAAAGGAAAAATGGCTGTAGAAGAAGAGGTTATAAACTCAACCATTGAAAAAGATGATGGATGTGACATCTGCATATTTGATCATCTAAAGGGCTATTGCCTAGTCATGTCACATGTACATGAGTATTGGCCTTTTGCATTGAATCCCAAGTTCGTACAAAAGAAAATGCCTATGAAATTACCTTTCTCACAAGGTAATTATAGATAGTCCTACAACCAATTGTACTATCCTAGTGGAACTTCTTATCAGCCTCAAAACTACTATCAATTGTAGTGGAAAAACCCACAGTCATGGGGGAGGACATCATCAAACCAATGCTACCCTTATTGTTAACTAGACTTGTCTAGATACTATGTTCAATAACTTGTTTCACCAACTACTTGTACTTCCTCTACCTCAAATCACTACTAATACTCTCCTGAATATCATCATCCCCCAACATCTTCTATGAGGTTACCACCTTACACCTCTCATCCTTTGTCATATCCTCAATATTCTCATACTCCCTTCCATCACATGTCATATCCAACAACATAGGAAGGTTCAACACCACATCATCAACAAAAGAATGCCACTTGTGCTATGAAGATACACAAAAATGATAATGCCAATAGATCCCCACCACGATCTCGAAAACACCTTTTCTTTAGGATGCTTCCCATGAGTAGGCACAACACTCATGGACCTACTAACTTATCCAAACTACCACAATGCCAAATAAGTGTAGCATCCTTCTTTTCATAACCAATGTCCACCAATCCTATGCAAAGGCGAACATCTATCGTTACTCCAACACTTGACAGAAATGATGAATTTAGCACTGTAGAAAAATCCATGCATCAGTAATCATAATAAAGGGTGCAGTCATGGGCCAGACGTTTACAAAGTTAACACAATTTCTATTTTAGTCTATTGTGCATTTCAAAACCAAGTGTGTGAGCAACAACCCATCTACGCAGCCACCACTAAATCAAAAGACATCTAGTGGTTTGAAAATGAAGATATAATGTTGTTTTACCAATGCATGAAGCCTGCCTATCCACTTATTAATTCTTATCATGATCAAAAGCTTAGTCATGCAGTAGATGCACCATCCTAAAACCAAGAATTATCAAGTGTTTTTCAACTTTTTATTTTATAATTTTTTCTTGTTTTTTCATCTCTTGATACAAGTTTTCCCCATTTTTTTCAATTTTTTTAAATTTCTTTCCACACTCTGTTTTCATTTCCTTTGGTAATAACCTTGTTTGTGAATAAAATAATAAGATGTCACCCATGAGATAAGGTTTTCTCTATGTTGTTAAAGTCACGAGGGAATGATTATTTAGATAATGAGGCCACATCATCCATCCATTCATCCCATTTATAAGAGGTTCTCACCATGGTCATAATGATATTCTTTTTTATCATCAAACTAAGAATAAACTCATAATCATTATGCCTAGATAGAAAAATGAAGAACCAAGTGGGAATGCAAAGGGTGTGACATCAAGGGGATTTGTGGATTCTCTTGGATTTCTCTTGTATGTTCTATCATGTTGCTAAGGTTGTAATTATATTCCTATAGATCTAATGAAAAATGGAAGTAAGTGTAAAATAAGTACTACCTTACCATGTTAGTAGAAAGACATGTTACCCATCCCTAAAGGTAGTCCTCTGGTAAGGTTAAGATAGATAAAAATAAAATAAAAGGGCACTGAATAAATTTTTGAGGGTCCCACTAGAAAGACATGTTACCCATGCCTAAAGGTTGGAGGCATCTAAAAAATTAAAGAGAGAGAGAGAGAGAGAGAGTGAGAGTGAGAGAGAAGTGCCATGAATAAACTCCTCCCTTGGACAAAATGCCAAGTGATGCTACTCCTTGCAACATTGTAGTTTTAAGGTTGTTAATCCAAGAGATAAAAGAATGTAATGTCACTGAAACATGGTTTGGACTTGGTTTGAATCTTGGAAAGAAGGGCTAATGATTACTTTAATCATTAATAACACACAAGGATTCATTATGCCTATGGCAAGGCACCTCACATTCCAATTCCTACAATCCTTTCTAAAATCCATCTCATCTCACTATTCGCATGATCATAACTTATGGTTTTGTGTAACATAGAGTTATTTTCTCAAATTGGTGGTTCTAACATGTGTGTTTTTTTCAATAGGTATGCATTGCATTTAACCCCTTCAGTGCTTACGAACATTTTTAGGTGTGCTTATACAAGAGCATTAAGGGCAAGAACTTTCTTTGGGGAGTACCCACTTATATGACTTTTGTAACTTGTACCTGTTTAACATAGCTACATTATCTTGAACCTTCAAAGTGCATAAATGTCAATTTCAACACCTTTTCTTATCATACAACCTATTCGTTCTATATCATGGACATAGTACCCTTTTCTTACATTTTTCAAAAGCTTTAATTCCTATGATTTTGTCTTCTAACATTACTTGTACCTAAATATGAATTTTCACTTACCCTAGAACTTTGGACTTTACATGAAACCTTCCAACCAATCACAAAGCTTCATTTTCCATGTTGAATGTCCCCATGAGGTGTAATTTTAATACCCCCAATATTGGGTACTCAATATTAGGTGGGAGTCGATATTGGCTACCTAATGTCGGGTACCTAATATTGGGTCAACAAAAACCTATAAATAGGCCCCCTGTGATGCTCCAAAATTCATTCTCATCAATTGAAGCTAGGGGAGTTTTTGAATTTTTCTCTCTTAACTAAGGGCTCTGTGCATCCAACTTCCACATTCAATATGTAGCTCCATACCACTCTAATTTCCATGGTTTTTGAACCTATTTGATCTAGAAGTGTTCAATTTCATTAAGGGGGGGATGCTTGCATGGAAAACTTGCATCAATTTTTCAAAAGTTGCTCTCACCCAAAAGGTATTATAAGGGTAATAATGTTAAAAAACTTAAAGTATTTTAATCAACAATTAGTTGTATGCATGTCAAAATCTTTAATTATCTCACCTAAGGAATCATAACCATCATTATAAGCCATACATAAGGGAAAAGAAGCAAATTACGAAGGATCATAAAAGAAGCTAACACTTTTAAGTTATAATCCTATTGATGATAAATAAGAAATACATTAGTAACACCAACTCCTTGATTGATTGTAGATGGTCCCAAAAAGAGGAGAATAAGAAGGACCTTCATAGGATGCAAGTAAATGCCTAAGAGATGGCAAAGGATGACTAGAAGAACAAGGCCCACTAGTTGCGCATAAAGAACAAGAGGCCCAATCATCTAGCATTCATCAAGAGGTCCCTATTATGGGATAGTCAGTCTAGGTAGAGGCTATTGGACCAGAGGCTCAAGCATAAGGAAAACACCTCATGTTATCCAAGAATGCCTCCAAGCCATCAAGGAGCAATCCATTTTGACCATGGTCATCATGGAAATGAACTTCAGTTCATTCATGGAATTTCTCTCTGAGGTGGTCAAAACTCAACTTTAGGCATTGCGTTTATGGCATATTCTTTCTAAAAGTGGGTAGTGGTACCTTGATGAGATGTATCAATTCTGGCACAATAAAGAGGAGGGCACCATTATCAACATTGGCAAAGTCTTTGTTTCTTTCTTAGTCAAGGCCATTGCAAAGGATTTGAACATACCAAATGTGAGGCCAAGGTAGCCTATTTGTCCATAAGGTCTAACACAAAAATAAGGAAGTTGTGGTTGAAGCAGGCATATAATAAAGAAGAGAAAATATACAACAAGCTAAGTTTAGAAAAGAGGATTTATTTCAAAATTGGCACATACCATCTTTACCCCACTAAAGGTCTCAATAGAATATCAACCTACGTAGCCAAAGGAAGTGCAATCTTGATGGGAAAATACAACACAAACCTTGCCCAATTGTACTTCATGGAGATTCAATAGTGGTTCAAGGAAAGAAAGGCAGGGAAGCCGATACTTCCATTTTCTTTCTTGATTAGAAATCTATGCAAGCATGTTGGAATCCTATGTTACACCAATGACATTCCTAGGAGGGCCCAGAATGCTTCATTCTCTTAGTTGCTTAAACTAGTAGCACTAAGGAATGACCTTAGTGAGGAGCAAGAATAAGAACCAAAAAAGGAGCGAAAATAGGAACCAAAGAAGGAGCCAGAGTAAGAACTAGAGCAATGGCGAGAACCACAAGTTCCACCACCACAATCATAGGATTATAGGCCCATAATGAGCCATCTGCAACTAATTGTTGAAACTCTCAATTGGGGAAACAGGGATGAATCCAACCTCTTTTGAGTCATTGATGCTGCTATTCAACCTATAGTTCCTATTGATCCATCAAGAGGGTAGATTTCTTTGTAATTAAGAGAAAAAGCCCAGTGGTTGTAGAAAATATCTAGAAATTCCGCATCTTTTCAAGTAGTGCTTGAAATGGAAGAAGGTGCCACAGTCATGATCATGTAGCACCAAGATGTAGCAGACATAGTAGAAGTAATAATAGATCACATTAAAGAATCCTTTAATGTGCTTATTGTGTCCCAAGTGGACTTGACTAAAACCAGAGATACACAGATGTTAGTTAGGGCTTTAATGACTCCTATGGCTTATGAGAATGTGCTTAATAGATTACTGCAGATTGGGTAGGTCATGAAAACCCTCTTTGACATCTCTAATGATGTCACTATAGTACAATTTGACCTCATAGCCACCAAGGAAAAACTGGTCATGGAAGAGACTAGGGTAGAGCATGTAGAAGTAGAGGTGCACTAATTGCAATAGGAGCTTGATGAATGGCTAGGTACCCCTACACTCAACCATATAAATATGAGCATGTAGGCACGATCCAGTCGAACTCTACAGATGGACTAGTTGTGGCACCTAGATAGTTACATGTTGATCGTAGTTTGTTGTCTTTCCACTTGGACTAGTATTTTCTTTGTTACATATGGTTTAGTCTAGAGTGAGGTGTATGATGTGATTCCTAATTATTATGCTACTCCTAAAGTTGATGGGAATTAACTTGAGTGAACTAATAGATGATGGGAGATAAAGTTGAATCTAGCCTAAGTGCGATGAGCATCCATCCTTAATCATTTGTACACATCTTGGATCTCGTGTACTACTTTTGGGATTACCAAGCACACATTACTTAAGCATTACTAGATACGCTACTGGGTTACCAAGTAGTTACACTTAAATGTTTGTGATTAAGATGTAATCATTCCGTATTAACAACAAAAATAATAAATGACAATAAAAAAACATAAACTAAGAAAACACTAATTAATAATTAACAATTAAAGCAATTACAAGCTAAGTGAATGCTACAATGATAATCTCGATCTTTATTGTTGATTGTGTGTGCGTCCAAGTACGTCACACTCAAACAAAGGTTCTATACAATTACAATCATCACACTGCAGGCATGCACATGGGAAAGAACTGAAAACTAACTGAAAATTGACAAAATGACTCTACCCTAAAGACTACTCCAAAAAGCTTCCTTCCTGTGTACTTGAATGCT
The DNA here is from genome assembly GCA_015680685.1 of Gnetum montanum. Lineage (NCBI taxonomy): Eukaryota > Viridiplantae > Streptophyta > Gnetopsida > Gnetales > Gnetaceae > Gnetum > Gnetum montanum. The sequence goes on along the minus strand of MNCI01015802.1, from coordinate 786,242 downwards.
ATATTTATAGGCCTACACAAGAATCATGACATCATGTATTTGATATTGTTATCCAAGTTGTGATATCGTGTACTTGATATTGAGGATCTGATATTGGGGCCTGACAAACTACGATTCATCATTACCCCACAATTGAATAACAACTCATCCTTGAGTCAAATAATAAAAATAAGAATGAGTTCATTTGATTACACAGTGGATAGGTATGGGATTATGGACTAACTCTGAATTATTTCATGCCGCAGTGTGGAGTTAAAAAAGATAAAATTAGGACACTAACACAGAGTACAAAAGACAAAATTATTGGAACTCATGTGGTTTCTGGTGGTGGTGACTCCTCCATGGGCCTCTTTTCCTTATCTTGTGCTCTAGGTTTTGGAAATGGATATCTCTGGAGAAGCACCTAAAGCTTTTCTTCTTTGATTTGGGGATCATGTGCTATCCATGCTGATGTTCCAATATTTGATGGAGTCGACACCTCCCATGGACATGGTAATTGCAGAAACATCTGATTGGCCTTGATGTACCAAGCCGCAAACAACCATCATTCCTCCTCATAGGCTCTAGCTTTGTCTTTACATTCTTGATAATCCGTGAGCCATCGAGCCAAATCTACTGTAACATCTTTCTGCCCTTGGTAGCTCGCTTTGATCACATCTAGCTCAGAATTTGCTACCTCCAATTTTTGCAATGTCTTCTTGTGTTTGACAAATTCTGCATCATATTTGGCGTAGGTGGCTGCTACCTACTTTTCTAACTCTGTCCTTGGGCATTTTGCTGTTAACATGGCTAAGCTGGCATACCACAGGTTTGCCAACTCCATGTAATCAGTGAGATCTTGGATTTTTAGGTCCTGATTCTTTAGTTTTGCTTGGTGGATGAAGATGTAGGTGTCCAATATGGTTCGCTAGTCAGTGTTTTGAGCACTAAGAGCGTTGATATGGGTCTTGGCCATATGGATTTCTTTTTCAATGATCTACTTGTACATCCCCACTTGGTCTTGGAAATGTTCTTTCAATTTCTCATGTCACTTAGCCTCATTTTTCCACATGCTTATTTCAATGGCCATCTTTTGGCGTATCACACATACCTCCTCCATTGAGAGGGTCCTATTTTCTATGGCTAAGTGATTCATGTCTTGGTTGATCCTTATTAATTATTCTCACATTTGTTGAAAATTTTCTTTGAGAAAATTATTTTATTTCTCAATGGAGGTCAACTGAAGATTCTCAGTAGCAAGGAGTTTATTTTCTTCTTGTAAGGCCTTAAGTGATTTGGCATGTGCATACATTTGGGCTTATGCCTTCGAAGCATCCCAATCAGCCTTCTATTTCTCCATTGCCACCATTTTATTTTCTTGTAACAATTTATTTAATTGCTTCATTCAAAATAGCTCTAGTTGGTTTGCTGGGACAAATTTGGATGGATTCCATTGTGTAGCTTGCAGGGCGACAAACCTCTCTTGGAGTCTTTTCAACTCATCTTCTACATGTTCAACCTTAACCTCTGCAATGACCAACTGTTTCTTTGTGAATATGAGATCTGATTGTGTTGCTATAACATCTTGATTGATGTCAAACAAGGATGTGATCACTTATCCTATTTGCAGTAACTGATCCAAAACATCCTCATGATCTGTAGGAGTCATGGAGGAACTGGCTAAGACTTGAGCATCACGTGCTCTTGTGAGATCTATCAGTGGCACAATAGGAACATTGAATGATTCTTTGATATGGTCTGCGGCCACTTCTGTTGCTCTAGCTACATCCTAGTTCTACATGACCACTACTATGTTGCCTTCACTAGTTTCTAATTACACTTGAAAAGATGTAGCGTTTCCAAAGATTTGTTGTGACCAATGTGATTCCCCTTCTCTTGTTTGTATAGAAACCTCACCCTGTGCATGATTAATTGAGATTGTGGGTCGTACAGTATCATCAATGATCTTGAAGAGATTTGCCTCATCACAGTGTCCCCAATTGATCATTTCTGCAATGGCCTTGAGGTGGCTCATTGATAGTCAATAATCCTGCAGTGGTAGTGGTGGTTGGTCTTGCTGTCCTGTGGGCTACGTATTGGGTCCCACTTCTTGTTGTTGATTGGGCCTCATGTTTGGAAGTTGGCTAGGCCCCACGATTTGAGGTGCAATGGACCTAATCATCTGCTCTTGCTCAGGCTCTAGTGTCTCACCAACATCTTTCCTTGGCACTGGTGGGTTCAATAATTTAGCATATGAGGAATTTTGAACTTTTATGGGGATGTCATTAGTGTAACCCAGAATTCTATCATGCTAACACAACTTCTTGATTAGGTAGGGAAAAGGAAATGCAAACTTCCTTATCTTACACTCTTCAAATCGTCTCAATATTTCTGTGAGATATAGATGGGGTAGGCTGGCATCAACTTTACCCATCAAGATAGCACTTCCTCTAGCTGCATAGGTGGAAATCTTGTTTAGCTCTTTTATTGAGAAAATATAATAGGTGCCAATTTTAAAATAGATTCTCTCTTCAAGTGTAAGCTTCCCATATGTTTTATCCTCCTTGCCATACATCCTTTTTAACCATATTTTTCATGCATCAACATTAGAGCGAGTGGATAGGTGAGTAACCTTCAGCCTTGTATTCAAAAGATTCAAAACTTTTAAAATGGCCTTAATAGAGAAATCGACTAAAATCCCACCAATATCAGTGGTGGTGCCTTCTTCCTTATTATGCCAAAATTGGTATGTCTCCCCCAAATACCATTCACCATTCTCTAAGAGAATAGGGCACAGTGGAGATCCTTTAAGTTGATCTTTGAATGAATTAGGAGAAAATTCAGTATAGGTTCCAAAGTTGAGTTCTACGATCACATGTGGACCTTTCCTGAATCACCTGAACGCATTTTAGGAACAATGTGAGATGTTGTTCCTATTCAGGTACCCTACCTTCTCCACCTTTGGCATGCCTAGATTGTGTAGTAATAGGGGGCCCTTGATGGATGCTAAATGATTGTGACTTCTGCTTTGCATGTTCTATGGGAGACACCTAGCCTTTGCCTCTGCTTAGCCATTTGGATGCACCTTAAGAGGGTCCTCCTTGTTGTCCTTGTTTAGGGGCCATTTGTAATCATACCATGATCAACTATTAATAAGGTCATTTAACAAAATTTGATTATCTTAAACCTTAATCATTACCTTTAATAAATTCATTTCTTGCCTAATGTGATTTGAAAGTTAGAAATTTTCAAGAAAATCCTCCTAAAAGTTTTGATGTCAGGCCCAATTTGATTAGGTGACTTCAAAAATAATTTTCATGGCTTGGGTGAAGAAATAAAATTAATTTGGCATACATTTTTAGCATTTCTTAAGGTTACTTAACCCTTATGATATCCCTTGGGTAACAATAAATTTTTGAAAGGTTATGTGTAACTTGGAGCTTACCCTTCCCCTACAACTAAGTTAAATACTCCAAGTTTAAGCAGGTTTGAGCGGAAAGAGAATCAGAGCGTTAATGAGCAAGATATTGATGTTTAAATGATAGGTTCTTAGAGTGTGAGAATTCATGGAAGAAAATTGCAACAACTCCCCTCATGTGAACAGTTGAAAATGATGTTGATGCACTAGAGGGGGGGTGTCCATATGTATAGATTTTATAGATGCGATAACACGTACGCACTAGCACAAACCCGATATCATGTTGGACTCGATACCAAGTACTTGATATTGCATCCATTCTGAAATAAGGTACTTGCCAAAATTGATAAATTTTCAAAGTGTCATGGCCATGAATGAAGGCTATAAGGTAGATTTGAAAGATCTAGGGTAATGTTGAGTAGACCTGTAGATACCAAAAGTGTAATAAAGTGGAATTATATAATGAAGTTCATGAATAGGGTGAGGAACAAGGATATGTAGTGGTGCACAAGAACATTTGGGTTGTAGGGAAGAATAAATTCAGCAGTGTAGTACTCGAAGGGTATAAGATGATGTGGTGGTGTGCAATGAGTGCAAATTACAAAAGTCACGCAAGTGCATCCTCACCAAAGTAGGTTCCTACCTATCATGCCCTTATGTAACCACACCTTAAAATGATCGTAGGCATTAGAAAGGTTAAATGAAATCTGCACCGGTGCAACAAAATAGACACATGTTGAATACCATCATGATGAGGTATGAGTTCTATGCCACATAAGACACAAGTTAGAAATACTTGGACAGTGGGGTGAGATGAATCATAGAAGGGATTGTAGAGATCGGGATGTGAGGTAACTTACCAAGGACACAATGAATCCAAAGTGTTGTGCACGATTAAGGTACCATTAGGCTATTGCTCCAAGATCACATCGCATTATTTCATCCCCATGAAAGACAACCATAAGAGCATCACAACAGCAAGATGTATGATCACTTGGCATTTTACATAAGGGAGGAGTGATTTGAATTTTTCGATGGCATGTTTTTCTTAATCTTTTCTTTGTCATTTTTCTTCTTCTTTTTCTTTTTTTTTCTTCTAGCCACTTTGGCACTTTGTCTTTCCAAAAAGTCATCTGGAGAAGCTGCCAACGTTCAGGCATGGATGCATGTCTTTCTAGTGGGAGCCCCTAGAACAACATTGAGTTCCTTTATTGAGTGTCTTTATCACAAGTCTTACTCCCATTTTTTGTTAGATCTACAAGGATTTTAGTACGACCAAGCTACATGATAGCACCTATAGATGCCACCAAAGAGAATCCACAAGTTCCCTTGATGTCACACCCTTTTCATTCCCACTTAGTTTTTCACTCTTCACTTTGGGCATAATAAGTACGAAGTTACTTTAAGTTTTAATGACAATAAGAATATCATTGTACCCAGAGTAGAACCTCTTATTAATAGAATGGGTAAGGTGGATGTTGGGGGCTCATTATCCAAATAATTAGTCACCTAGGACTTGATAGCATAGAACAATGCCTCAACCAATAAGTTGCATGAGTATTTTATTCATAGGTGAGATTACCCTTAAAAAGATAGAACAACAAATTGAAAATAAAAAACTAGAAAAACAAAAAATTGTATAATCAAAGAAAAGGAAAAAAATTTACTAATTTTTCTTATTAGAATGGGGGATATCCCCCATGACTAAACCTTTGAGCATGGCTAGAATTAATAAATGGAAAATGCGGATTCATGCATGTTGGAAATATTGGAGTCTAGTCATAGCCAAACCATTGGGTTTCTTTTGATGTGGTGGTGGAAATGTACCTAAATTGGGGTTCATACACTTGAGGAAAGTAGGCATAGTGGGGTAGATTATAAGATGTGGTCTTGTGGGAAGAAGCTAACCCACTATGACACCTGTGACCATAAGATGGTATGCAAGGATCGATACGTCTCTTCACATTGTCATATTCATTGGATCACATGGTTGTTGAAGTGCTAATTGGTGGCCTAGATGAGGGAAAAAGAGGTGTTGAGTTCGAGGAGGAAGGTGCATCACAGTGCTGGCCTTGTGCTAAGTTGGAAGATGTAGTGGCTTTAGAACCATGCTGTCTCTTTTTACAGTCATGCCTGAAGAAAGGATGGTTTTGATGTTGTGGAGGACTTCCACTACTGTTGATAGTAGTAGCACAAGTAACTTTCATGGGTTGGTGCTATGGTGCAGAACCTTCTGGTACAACTGGTAGTGATGTAGAAGGAGATGAAGGATGAGAATATTAAGGGCACGAAGAAGTGTAAGGAACATGAGGTGGTGATCTCATGGGAGAGGACATGGGTTGATAGTACCTAGGAGAATGATAATGATGAGGTGAAGTAGAGGATGTTGATCTAGTTGGCGAAATAGGGTGTTGAACATAATAAGCACTTGATTTTAGATGGTATGAAGGGTGTGGCCAATTTGATAGTGGCCTCCCCCACGATTGGGGATTTTGCCACTGTGGTTGAACACAGTACTTCTGTATGAAATCTGGATGTAGCATTCCTTCCCAATGCTCATGTAAATGTGACAAGATTAGGGATTGGCCTTTGGGGTGATCATACAGGAAAATATCACATTGATATGTATGATTTGTAGTTGAGCTCTTATCCTTATTTTTTTCAATCCCTCTTTCCGATTGTCGAATGGTGTTCTATCCTGTTTCTAAGTTTGGCATCCTCTGTTTGTGTTGGTCGTCAAAGTGATCTTACATGGTTCCATCTCTAATAATGTTTCCATATTCTTGACATTTCTCATGTACCCATTCTATCATCTTATTGATCTTTGCCTCAATTTCATCTAGTGATTGTAGTATTGGCAAAGATGGAGATTCCACCTCTTTGAGGTGAGTTGATTTCTCCTATCCATGATTATGGACCTTTGCTATTTTAAGATTTTTGTCCTATTGAGAACTTTCAACATTCTCCCATTTGGCTATTTCTCCTTCTTATTTTGCTACCCACTTAATAAGCTCTTGGAATTGGTGGGTTCATAGCTCATATAGTTGACCTAGGGCATACATCCCTAGGGTTTCCCTTATTTCATTATAGAGCCCATCTAGGATGTGATATATTAGCGTTTCCTCGAAGAACCTATGGCTTGGACATTTGTTTAATAATGAATAATATCTTTCTAAGGCCATGTCCAAGGGTTCATGTTGCCGTTGTTTCCACCCTTGGATTTGTATCCTCAAGGTTGACAGTCTTGCATAGGTTTGGTATTTTTCATTAAAGAGTTCTACCATTGTCAACCAACAATGAATTGCTTTTGGATTTAAAGACCTATGCCATAATTTTTCTTGGCCAATGAGTGTCATAGGAAAGAGCTTAAGTTTTTGCCACCCATTATCAATATTGTTCCATGCACAAGCATCGTAGAAGGCTTGTAAATGATGTTGCATATCTAAATCATAGCCTCCTGAAAACTTAGGAAAGTTGTTTAAGTGAAGCCTAGGTAGACGACTTTCCTTATGATGCCTGTGGGATATTTGAATAGCCTTTGTTATATGCATTAGGCTCTTAGTGGCTAGTAGGGGTTCATCATCACTAAGTAAGTCATGAGTTTGTGAGTTGGGACGATATTGTCTATGTTCATGTTGGCATTCTTGACTTTGCTCATGGGTTTAATTTTTATTTCTGCATTGACCCCTTGAAAAATGATCATGACCTAACATTGACCTAACATTGAAGGAGCATAGGAAGAGAGAGAACTAGAAGACTTGTCATGACTTTTGTAAATCTCTCAATCATCCCTTGATGTACTCTTGCTAACCATTGAGAAGGTCCTAGGCCTTATGGGCCCCCTTGTTCTATGGGATGTCCCATCCTCACTAAAAGTATCTGAGTTGGATGACAAGAGTCCTTGAGTATCATTGGGGTATTCATGATCATATGAAACTCCTGCATAAGTTCAAGTACTCCAAGCTTCTTCTTCATCATAAATTACATTGGTTCTCTAATGAATTGCCTGGCTAATTATTGCGTTAACATTGTCTTGTGAGGGAGACATTTTTATGAATTGTGTGTAACTTAATTAAAATTAATCTCTTTTCTAAAAGATATATCGTTAATACTTTGTTACAGCAATCTTGTATGATATAACTAATCTAGATAACTAGCACCATCCTTGGCAATGATGCCAATGATGATTGGCTAAGTACCCCTACACTTAACCATATAAAATACAAGCGTGTACACATGATCTGGTCAAACTCCGTAGATGGACTAGTTGTGGCACTTAGATAGTTACATGTTGATCACAGTTCGCTGTCTTCTCACTTGGACTAGTTTTTCTTTGTCACTTATGGTTTAGTCCAGAGTGAGGTGTATGATGTGATTCCTAATTATTATGCTACTCCTAAAGTTAATGGGAATTAACTTCAATGAACTAATAGATGATGGAAGATAAAGTCGAATCTAGCCTAAGTGTGATAAGCATCTGTCCTTAATCATTTGTACACATCTTGGACCTCATGTACTACTTCTAGGATTACCAAGCACACATTACTTAAGCATTACTAGATACACTACTAGGTTACCAAGTAGTTACACTTAAATGTTTGTGATTAAGACATACTCATTCCATATTAACTATAGAAATAATAGATGATAATAAAGAAAACATAAACTAAGAAAACAATAATTAATAATTAACAATTAAAGCAATTAAAAGCTAAGTGAATGCTGCAATGATGGAGTAATCTTGATCTTTATTGTCGATTGTGTGCATATCCAAGTATGTCACACTCGAACAAAGGTTTCGTATAATTACAATCATCACATTGTAGGCGTGCACATGGGAAAGAACTGAAAACTAACTGAAAACTGACAAAAAGGCTCTACCCTAAAGACTACTCCAAAAGCTCCCTTCCTATGTGCTTGAATGCTATATTTATTGGCCTACATCTATGATGGCACTTCTGGGACCAGATTGACATGTATAAGCAAATCAAGGAAAAAGAAATCTAGATGGCAAAGGCCTACATTAGCTCCATGTTAACATAGAATCATGACTAGTAGCTCATCTTGGATAGTTACACCTTGGTCCACCAAGCAAAAGTAAAAAACAAGGACCTGTAGATTGAATATTTGAAGGAGTACATGGTGTTAGCTAAACTTTGTTATGCTAACCTTGCCATGTTAACAATAGGTTGGCCTAGAAATGAATTAGAAAAATTAGTAGCAGCTACCTATGCTTTATATAAGAAAGAGTTTGTAGATAGGAAATATGTTCTACAAAAACTCCACGTGGCATACTCAGATGTAGAAATAATTAAGGCTTGCTACCATGGGCAAAGAGATGTAGCTTTAGACTTGGTCAAGAAATTAACATATTATCATGAATTAAGAGAAAAAGCCAATACTTTTGAGGAGGAACAGAGGTAGTTTGCAGCATGGTATGTGAAAGCGAATTAGATGTTTTAGTAGTTACCATGCGCATGAGATGTATGAGTTCTAGCACATATTGGATCATTAGCCTGGATGATGCATGACCTAAGAATGGAGGAGGATAAGTTATAGGTGTTCCTAAATCATTAAAAATTCTAAAATCTTACTGATAAGGGGAAGTGATTAATGGAAGAGCCATAGCCTTTGAGAACTACACAGCTTTCCCAATTTTTTTGTCTTGTTGTGTTGTGTTAATTTTTGTCAAACATCACTATAGCATGAAAGATTCAGATTGTATGTCTATTAGAGTTAGTCAATAATTCCATACCTTCCCAATATTTTGTAAAGAACTTGTTCCTCATTTTATATAACTCAATGATGAGCTTTCATTCAGTCATGGGGGTATGATGAGTCATGTTTAGGTAGGGCTTTGATATTGAGTATTTGATATCAGAGCTATGTTATTAGGTATCCAATATCAGGGCACAACCTCCGATGTCAGGGATCCGCTATCACCTCATCCATCCTAGCCTATAAATAGAACACTTGGGTGAATGATTGGTAGGTAGAGAGAAATAGATTTTAGATGTAGACATAAAGAAATTTTGTTAGTTTGTTTTTTTCCAATGCATGCCAGTAGTATGATCTTAACTAATTGTATGACATCCTTATTCGAGTGTGACATACTTGGACATGTTACATGTTCGATAATAAAGATCGAGAGTACTTTTATCATTTCAGCATCCACTTAGCTTTATTATTGTTAACTATTTAAATGCTTACTATTTTTCTTAGTTAATATTTATCATTTATTGCTCTTCATTATTTCTGTCATTAAGCATAATGAGTACGACTAATCATGAGTGCTTAAGTGTAATTATTCATTTGGTATGCCTAGTAATGATACACTTGGTAATCCTAGCAGTAGTTGCACGAAGTCCAAGGCATGTACAAAAGGTTAGGAACAGATACTCATCACACATAGGCTAGTTTAGAATTTACTTTTCATTGTTAATTAGTTAAATAATTGATTTTCTTATTATCGTTAGGAGTAGCCTAAGGCCAAAACAACATCAATTATCATATGTCTCACTTTGGACTAAACCATACGTGACAAAGCTACCAGTAGTCCATGTGGGAAGACAACAAACTATGATCCAAACATAATGATCTAGATGCCAAAACTACTCCCACCATGGAATTCAATTGGATCATGCGTGAACACTTATGATTTGTATGGTTGGGAGTAAGGGGTACTTGTTGCTCATCAACATTATTGATGAGCAGTGAGTACATGCAACCATATGAATTACTAGCTTCCACTAAGTGATCCAATCAAATTCCAAAGACTTTAGGTTTCTTAGTACAGTAGTTCTAGGAGGTGAATCTAACTATTGTAATTGTTGTCTTCCTAGTTCTACTTGAATTGTGCAAGTGTATGGTTAAATGTAAATGAGGCATATGATTTTTATTATTTTATCTTTTGTAGGTTTAAGTCACCTAAGAATAAGAATAAAGTATTTAATTACTTAATAAATCTAATAACTAGCTAATACTTAACTAATCCTAACATAAGCATCTATTCCCACTTTTCGTACACATATTAAACACATTACAACACCACTCGGTTACCAAGCATTAAGTGTTACTGGGATTATTGAGCATTAAATGTATGCTCGAAGTGGTCGTACTGATGTTTTCTATTTAATCAATCTTAATTAATTACTTAAAAACATTAAAGTAAATTGCATAACTATTAAATGCATAAGAAAATAATTAATCTATTCAAAGTGTTGTAAGGGTTGATTAGAAAAGCTCATCTTTATTGTCATTTACACTGAAGTGCTTAGGTGCCTCAGTGCTCAAATAAAGATCCATACACTCTTTGACTCCTACTGTAGGCACTCAAAAAATATTCTAACTATTGGAAGGAAAAAATGCAAGAGGTTTGCTACAACTATGGAAAGATTGATGAATCTTGCACCAAAGTGTTGTATTTATAGACCGACACACATCCCGCAATATCGGATATCCGATAATGCATCATGTGCTCTAATATTAGGGATTTGATATTGGGTATTGGGGCCTGATAAAAAATGATTCATCATACCCCCATGACTAAATGAAAACTCATTCTTGAGTGAACAAAAGGAGGCACAACTTCTTTACAAAATATTGGGAAGGTATGGGATTATTGATTAACTAATTGAGACACAAATTGAGTTAGACCAAACAAACAGATGCTAAGTGCCCAAGTGTACAAATTTATAATTTTTTACAAAATTTGAGTTCATGGCAGAAATATTGAACATCATAGTAAAAATTAACATCCAAACCCCTATGGTAGCTTGAAAATGAGGGAGAAGATTAAATGGTCTTGAAGAGGTTTCATTGCATGACTTCTGCTACCTACTCCTGGGGTTGTTCAGGTTGTTAACTCCTTCTTGCCCTAGGTCACTTGTCCCTTGGTTGAGACGATCTCACTTCCAATCCATGCTTCCCTTTTAGTGTCATCTATGCTCACAATAGAATCAATGATTAGTGTGATGTGTAACTTATAACATATAGATACCTTATCTCTCTTGGGTAGTTACACTTGTCTAAGTTGTGATTATGGCAGATTGATTATTTGATTTTTGTAATTACCAGAGTTCATTAAAAGGGTATAACCTCATAAATTGATGATTTTAATGTTATTTCATTAGTTAAACCTTTATGGGAGTTAGAAATTTTTTGAAAAGTTTTCTATCAAAAACCTGTGTGGCCCCATGACGTAGAGCTTACCTTTGGTAGTGATAGGACTAAAAAATGAGGTAAATCAGACAAGTGATTGGAAAGTTGTGGCTTTAGAAAGTTCTGGGCTCTAAGAATTTTCAACATTAAAGATTAAAAAAAGGGTTTTAACATTGGAGAATATTGTGAAGAAGTGCATAATTGGATGTCAATAATGGGATGCACAAAGGATTTGATCGTGAAAATGTCTAAGGATAAAGAACTTAACTAACCCAACCAATAGGTATGCAAGTGGGTCCTTCCCAAAGTAGGCTCATGCCCTTAATGCCCTTACATGTATTCAAACTAAGGAGTCTATGGATCCCATGGTTGATTAATGGTTGTGAAAAGTTAAGGACTAAATCCCGTAAGAACCTACCTAAGAAATTTAACATATTAAACTAAGACATTAAATGAAACCATGAAAACTCAATAGTGAGGTGAGTTATGAAAAGCAGTAGCAAATGAAAGAGAAGGTGGAATGGAGTCCCAAATTATGGTTAAGATGACTTGATAAAGTTCATTCTTAGTCTAGATCAAAACCAACCACTTCCAATGACTTTGCATTTATACTCTTAGCCTAGTCCATCCCCTCGACATACAAGAATGCTCTCACAGATCAATCACCATCTCTTAAAGAGAAGAAAAGAGAATCAAGAAGTGAGAAAGGGCCTTAGTTAGAGGGGACCTTCAGGCATGGGTAACATGTCTTTCTAGTTCCATAACTAGTGCTTGTAGCCTATTATTGAGTTAAAGGTGTGTGCTTTGAATTTCCATCATTTTTTTGGATTTTATGTTTTTATGAATTTTTGGATGGGAACCACATCATGCAAAGAATTTGACTTTTTATTATTGGTCGATAGTGGAACAGTGAGAAATCCATGAAAACACTCAGGAACTCAAGAGGGTAGGAAAGTACATAGAGCATTGAATCTCCTTGAAGTCACACCCTTATCAATCCATTTAATCATTCCTAAGTTTGAAAACTACCAAGGTCATAAGTTTGTTAAAAGTTTTATTAAGGAAGGAACCTCGTATTTCCAAAATAAGGAACACCATAGAGTTTGTGGATGGATGGATGACATGGACTCACTATCTGTTTCATGAAAAAGAAACCTTGTCTTAGTTATTAATACTAAAATTAAAAGATAGAATCTAGACATTAGCAATCAAACAACATTATAGTACAAACCACCATTAATAGCATCCACAGCTACACCATGTCCTATTGGCATTAAAGGAAAAACAAGAAAAAATAAACATAAGAGAAATACAAACCAAATGAAGTAAAATATAGAAGAAATTGTAAAATATTTAAGAGAGAAAAAGATGTACTAACAATGTTGTAAAACAAAATATGGTGTAAAACAAAACGATGTAAAACAAAAAGGTGTAAAACAAAAAAGTGTAAAAATTGAGAAGTCACTTTATATGATCAAAATGGATGGCCATCTCCCCCATGACTAAGTTGGAAGGAGGAGATCGAAAATGCTAAGTGTGCTTGTTCATCTGAGGAGGTGTTGTGGTTACTAGCTTTCTTAGGCTCATGAAAAGGTTTGATTGGTTGTATGTTGACAAGCAATTTCTTATTTAGGCTTTCACATTTGTATATCAACATGGCCTTATAAGGAAAGGTTTTATAGATGATGTAAGGCTCTTCCCATAATGTTTGGAACTTAGTTCTTTGTGGCACCTATGTGGGGTTCTAGTAAAGGACCTTATCTCATAGTTGAAATTTTACTTTCCTTATTTTGAGATCATGGCATTGCTTGCTGAGTGCATTGTGCAACTTGTTAGATGACAAGGCTACCAATCTATTCTTGTCTAGTAATTTGAGGTTTATTAGTCTTTCTTTTTATGTTAGACTAAGGTCAAGGTTAAGATCACAAGTTGTTAAAAGTGTATGGAGCTTGGACTGGATAGGAAGAGTTGGCAGTTTATCATACACCAACTCATAGGAATAATAGGAAGTTTCTAGGTTAAGCAGTAGGCCTAATGGGCATCGTTAAGTTTAATGCTCTAGTCTCTCCTATATTTGCTAACTGTTCTTGTTAAGATCTTAGTGATTTCCCTATTTGTTACCTCTGCTTGATTGTTGGCTTGGGGGTGATAAGGCATTGTTAGTTTATGCTTGATGAGTGGCGAGGTACCCCTACACTCAACCATACGAAACGAGCGTCACACGTGCGATTTGGTCAAACTCCATAGATGGACTAGTTATGGCACCTAGATAGTTGGCCTTAGGTCGCAGTTCGCTGTCTTCCTACCTGGACTAGTATTGCATTTGTCATGTATGGTTTAGTCCACAGTGAGGAGTATGATGTGTTCCTAATCTATGCTACTCCTGAAGGCAATGGAAAAGAATATTAGCTAAGCTAAGCTAGGAGGAAAAGGGTAAGAAAGTCTAATCTAGCCTAAGTGCGATGAGTAACCGATTCCTTGATCAACCGTACACATCTTGGACTTCGTGCACGACTACCACTGGGACTACCAAGCGTAGGTCCTAGGTAAGCCAATGGGATTACCAAGTGTAGATCCCGAATACACCACTGGGATTACCAAGCGTAGATCCTGGCTACGCCACTGGGCTACCAAGTAGTCACACTGAAATGCTCATAATCAAGTCGAACTCATTCCGCTTCTAGGAGTTTAAGGGTGAGAGAGAAAATAGTAAATAACATTAAATAAATAACAGATAAATAAATAACAAAGTGAATGCTGAAATGATGAAGTAATCTCGATCTTTATTGTTGGTCATGTGCGTGTCCAAGTACATCACACTCGAATAAAGACACCGTACAATCACATTCACCACATTATGGGCAGACATGGGAAAAAATCTAACTCTGGAGGGATCAAACTACCAGAGCTTCGCTACTCTAAATTGGGATGCGAAACAAGGGATAGCTACCTCTTATTTATAGATATGGCAGTGCACTGCGATATCGCATACGCGATATCGCAGGGGAAGACGCGATATTGTGGGGGATGCGATATCGCAGTGGACGTGATATCGTGTACGCGATATTGCAGCCTGTGCGAATCGCATCTCATCATACCCCCATGACTGAATAAAAACTCGTCCTTGAGTTACGAGGAGAACAAGCTTCATTGATTACACAGTGGATAGGTATGGGATTATTAACTGGAAAAAGAAATGGACTAATGTCGCAGTGTGGGAAGACACAACACAGAGAAAAACACACTACACTATTACAAAAATGAGGAACTCATGTAGTTCCTAGTGGTGGTGGCTCCTCCATAGGTGCTTTTCCTTTGTCACGTGCTCCAAGCCTTGAAGTTTGATGGCGTTGAAGAATAGCCTGGAGCTTCTCCTCTTCAGTCCGAGGGTCCTGTTCCGTCCATGCAAGTGTTCCTATGTTTGATGGAGTTGGCACCTCCCATGGACAGGGTAGTTGCAAGAACATCTGATTAGCCTTGACATACCACGCTGCAAACACCCGTCGTTCTTCTTCGTAGGCTCTGGCTTTGTCTTTGTATTCATGAAGGTCTGCTAGCCGTTGAGCCAAGTTGGTTGCTACATCTTTCTATCCTTGGTAGCTTTCTTTTACCACCGCAAGTTTAGAATTTGCGACATCTAGTTTTTCAACTAGCTTCTTGTGCTTTGTAAATTCTGCTTCATATTTGAGATGGGTGGAAGCTACCTGCTGCTCGAGCTCTGATCTCGAGCATCCTGTTGTTAACATGGCAAGGTTGGCATATCTAAGGTTTGCCAACTTCATGTACTCTATCAAGTCTTGGATCTATAGGTCCCGATTTTTAATTTCCTTTTGGTGGGCGAAGGCGTAAGTGTCCACAATGGCCCTCCAATCAGTGTGTTGGGCACTGAGATTATTAATTTGAGCTTTGGCCATGTGGATCTCCTTTTCCAAGATTTGTTTATACATCCCCACCTGATCACGGAAATGATCCTTCAGCTTCTCATGTTGTTTAGCCTCATTCTGCCACGCGCTGATTTCAATTGCTGATTTCTGTCGAATAGCACGTACCTCCTCCATTGAGAGGGTTTGATTCTCTCTGGCTAAACGACTTACATCTCAGTTGACCCGAATGAATTGTTCTCGCAACTAATGAAAGTGTTCATCGAGAACATTCTTTTGTTTCTCCATAGATGTCAACCAAAGGTTATCTACAACCAATTGCTTATTTTCTTCTTCTAAGGCTTTGAGTGCCTTAAAGTGCACATGGGTTTGTGCTTTTGCTATGGAGGCATCCCAAACATCCTTCTCCTTTTCTTCTACCACCTTTTTATTTTTTGCAATAAATCTAGTTAGTTTCTTAGTTCGGAAATTTTCAAGCTAGTCTGCGGGAACAAATCGTAGAGGATCTCGCTGTGCTGCTTGCCAGGCTGTGAGCTGCTCTTGTAGTTTTTGCACTTCTGCTTCAGCATGCTCGGCCCTAACTTCGGATATGACCAAATTCCCCTTGATAGAGATGAGGTCTGATTGAATTGCTGTAACATTCTGGGGGATGTCAAACAGGGATGTCAAAGTTTGTCCTATTTGATGCAATCTGTCTAATGCATCCTCATGCTCTGCAGGAGTCATTGAGGTTCCGGCAAGAGTTTGAGCATCTATTGCTCCTGAAAGATCTGCCAATGGCACAACAAGTACATTGAATTCCTTGATGTGGTCAGCAACCACTTCAGTAGCTCTTGCAGCATTCTGGTGTTGCATGACCACCACAATGGCACCTTCACCAGTCTCTAACTACACTTGAAATGATGCTGCATTTCCAGAGATCTGTTGTGACCATCTGCTTTTCCCTCCTCTTGTTTGGATGGATAGTTCACCCCTTGTGCGATCTAATGAAATTGTAGGCTATTTGGCATCATCGATGACACGGAAGAGATTTGCATCATCACGACTTCCCCAACTAACCATCTCGGCAATGGCCCAAAGATGGTCCATCGACGGTCTATAGTCTTGCGGCAATGGCTGATCCTGGCCTGTGCTGGGTCTTGCTTCTTGTTGTTGGATGGGACCTGTGGTTGGAGGTTGACTAGGTCCTGCAAGTTGAGTTACAGGAGATCTAGTCATCTGTTCTTCTTCTTCTTCAGGTTCCAGCTCTTTGCCAGTACTCTTCCTTGGAGTTGGCGCTTTTAACAATTTAGTGCAGGAAGCATTCTGGGCTTTCTAGAGGATGTCATTTGTGTACCCCTGAATACCAGCTCGTCGGCACAGTTTTCTAATAAGACAGGGGAAAGACAATGCCATCTTCCTTGTCTTTCGTTCTTCGAATCGCCGTAGGATCTCCGTTAAATATAGATGGGGAAGGTTAGCGTTAACCTTTCCCATCAACACTACCCATCCCCTTGCTACATACGTAGATATTCTTTTCAAACCTTTTGTGGGGAAGAGGTGATATGTTCCAATTTTGAAATAAACCCGCTCTTTCATCGTCAGCTCATCAAAAGCTTTATCTCTGCCATAAGCCTTCTCTAACCATTCCTTTCACACATCAAGGTTTGATCGGGTAGATAACCGAGCAACATGGGGGCTTAAATTCAGAAGGTTTAACACTTTCAAAATTGCCTATGCAGAAAAATCTACTATCACACCACCGATGTTAACCGTGGTGCCTTACTCTCTATTGTGCTAGAACTGGTACATTTCACCTAAGTACCAGACACCACTTTCTGAGAGGACAGGCCATAAGGGAGATCCTTTGAGGTGATCCCTAATAGCCTCAGGAGCAAACTCTGCAAAAGATTCAAAGTTAAGCTCCACAATCACCGCAGCGAATGTGGACTTCTCATGTATAGCCTGAACACATTCCTGGGGAAACGTGAGTTGTTGTCCCTATTCAGGTGCAGTAGCAACTCCTCCTTCTGCCTGCCCGAATCTTCTGGTAAAAGGTTCTTCTTGATGGATACTGAATGAGTGCACCTCCTATTCGGTATGTTGTCCAACAGGACCTTGCCTTCTACCTCTCCTTGGTTGTTTCGCTCCACCTTGGACAGGACCCTCTTGCTGTGAGCGTTTTGGGACCATCTGCAATCACACGGGCCAAACGTTAGTAAGGTTGTTTTGGAAATTAAGGTATACCTTACTACTTGCCTTGAATTGAAGATCGTATGTTATTGTGTGAACATGCCCGAAAATTAAAATGATGAGTCCTATAACTTAAGTGGGTTTCATTGTTAATCTCCCTGTTGTACTTAAGGATTATATAATATTTGGCACAATTATCCTAAATGTTAAGTTAATTACCCTAATTGATGTCCTTGGGTGATGATAAATTTCAAAAAATTTAAGCACTTTTCGATAAGTGTCTCTCCCCCATGACTAAACTGAACATGCCGGGTTCAAGTATGTTTAAACGGAATGAAAATCGGAGCACCAGTGCACGAGATATGATTGAAAAACCAAGGGTCACATAGTCGCAAGTCGTAGAGAAAAAATTCAACAACTCCCCCCGCAGAAATGGCAAAATGATGCTAAGTGTTGCGGTGGGGGCTCCTATTTATAGGAATAGGGGACGCGATATCACGTACGATACATCGTGTACGCGATATCATGTCACAACTAATGTGAGACACCAGAAAAAGACCAAATTTTTAATGGTTTTCTTGAAATTAATGGTGGAAATTAAGGACATTGTCAAATATTAATATATGCAAGGGTAATTACATGAATTCGAGAGGCACTTTGAATGATAAGGATGTGAATTTTAACAATTGTAAATTTGGCGGTTATGAAGAAAAGGGAATGTAATGGTACATTGGAACGTTAAAATGAGAAGGATAATAATAGGGAAAGAAAGTTATGAAAAATTAAGCTGAGGGTAAGAAATTGTGTGTTCTAACTAGAGTGTTAATGAAGATTACAACAAAATTACACAAGTGGGTCCTCCCCAAAGCAGGTTTTAACCTATTATGCCCTTGTGTAATAACACTTAAAGTGTCTGTGGGCACTAGAAGGGTTAAATGTAATTCGCACCAACTCCACAAAACAACACATGTAAATATCACTAGAATGTGATGAAAATTCTATGTTACATGGGACACGAGCTACAATTACACAAACAGTGAGATGAGACGAACTATAGAAAGGGATCGTAGAGATTGGGACATGAGGTAACTGACCCAGGGCAAAATGAATCCTATGTGTAAAGCATGATTAAGGTGTCATTAACCCATCGTTCCAAGATCAAGACCAAGTCCATCCTTCTGATCTGTGACATCGCATTGTTTCATCCCATGATGAACAACTATGAGAGTACCATAACAACAAGGCGTACGATCACTTGGCATTTAGTTCAAGGGAGGAGTGATTTTTTTTTATGGAACTTCCTTTTCTTTTTCTCTTTTTTTTTTCACTTTACTGAATCTATAGAAGCCACTAACCTTCAGGCATGGGTGCATGTCTTTCCAGTGGGACCCCCAAGAATAGCGTTTGATTTTCGAGTGCCCTTTTGATTACTCTTACTCCCATTTTCGTTATATCTACAAGGATCTTAGTACAACCATATTGCATGATAGCTCCGACAGAGGTCACCAAAGAGAATCCACAAGTCCGCTTGATGTAACACCCTAATCATCTGCTCTTGGTCCATCCTTCTTCACTCTGGGTACAATGAACATAAAATTAGTTTTAAGTTTTAGAAATTTCAAGAATATCACTGTACCCTTGAACAGAACCTCTTTATTTATAGAGTGGATGAGTGGGTGTAATGGGCTCACTGTTCCAAATAATTGATCACTCATGACTTAATAACATAAAACACACCTCAACCAACGATCCACATGAGTGTTTTATTTGTAGATGAGATTACTACAAAAATGTGAAAATACAAAACACACAAAAAGATAAAACAAAAAGTTGAAAAATAAAAAACTAAAAAACAAAAATTTGAAAAATTAAAGAAAATGAAAAATATTTATTAATCCTGCGTGTTATTGACATGGGGGATATCCCCCATAACTAAACGGTTGAGTATGACAAGGATTAATAAATGAAACATGAGGATTCTTGCATATTGGAAATATTGAAATTGGTCCATACTTATCCCCTTGGATTTCACACACTTTGTAATAAACATAGTGGGGTACTTCATACGATGTAGTTCCCAGATAATGAGTTGACCCACTATGATGTTGAGGATTGTTAGATGGTATGTAAGCATTGGACTGATGCCTTCCATGGTTGTGTTCATTGGGCCGTATGGTTGTTGGAGTGTAATTTGGTGGCCCTAATGAAGTTACATGAGGTGTTGGGTTTGAAGGTAAGGGTGCGCCACATTGTTGGACTTGTGCTGGGTTGGAAGATGCAGTGGCCTCAGAGTTATGTTGTCCCTTCCTACGGTCGTGTTTAAAGAAAGGATGCCTTTAATGTCGCTGAGGTTGCTCACTACTGTTAGTAGTAGTGACACAAGTGTTGTTCTTGGGTTATAGTGGTACAAACACCTTAGGAACAGTTGGTGGCATTGTGGAAGGAGGGAAAGGATGAGAATGCTGAAAGTTAGGAGGAGGATAAGGTGCACAAGGTGGTGGTTGTGTTGGAGGTATGGGTTGATAGTGTTGTCGAGAATGGTATTGTGGTGAGATAGAGTATGGTGGCCCAGTTGAAGAAATAGGGTGTTGAACATGATAAGCATTTGGATTTGGAGAATGTGAAGGGTGCCTCCAGTCCAAGGGTGGATTCCCCCATGACTGGGATTGTTGCCACTATGGTCGAGCACAGTATCTCTGTACGAACTCTGGATGTAATGTATTTCCCCAATGCTCATGTAGATGTAACAATATTGGGCATTGGCCTTTGGGGTGATCGTACAGACATATGTTGCATTCATATATAGGATTGGTAGTTGAGCACTTAGTCCCTTCATCCTCTCCTCTTCTCTCGAGCAAACATCTATGATTTTTTCCTACTTCTTGGGTTGTCAAAACTCTATCTCCAATGATGTTGATATATTCTCTACACTTTTGATTCATCCAATCCAACATCTTATTGATCTTTGCCTCGACTTCTTCTAACGATTGTTGTATTGGCAAAGATGATGTTTCCACCTTGAGATTTGTTGATCTCTCCTTGTTATGATCATGGACCTTTATTAAGTTGAAATTTTGGTCCCGTTGATGTTTTTCAACACTCTTCCATGTAGCTATTTCTCCTTCTTCTTTTACTACCCGCTTAATAAGCTCTTGGATTTGATGGGTTCATAGGTTATATAGTTGACCTTGGGCATATGTTCCTAAGGTCTCTCTTGTTTCATTACATAGCCCATCAATGATATGGTACATTAGCCTTTCCTCGGAAAACCCATGGCCTGGACAATTGTTTAACAATGCATAATATATTTCTAAGGCCATGTCCAAGGGTTCATGTTTTGCTTGTTTCCATCCTTAGATTTGTTTCCTCAAGGCTGACACTCTTGCGTAGGTTTGATACTTTTCATTAAAGACTTCTACCATTGTTGACTAGCATCGTATTGAATTTGGTTTTAACGATCTATACCATACTTTAGCTTGGTCAACAAGTGTCATAGGAAAGAGCTTAAGTTTTTGCCAGCTATTATCAATGTTATTTCATGTGCAGGCATCGTAGAAGGCTAGTAAATGTTGATGCGGATCTAAGTCATAGCCTTCTAAAAATTTGGGAAAGTTATTTAAATCGAGCCTGGGTAGATGGCTCTCTTTACGATGTCTACGTGAGATTTGAACAGCCTCTTGTCTTTGCGTTAAGCTTGTAGTGGCCAGTGGGGGTTCATCATCATCAGGTAAGTTATGTATTCATGTGTTGTGATGACGTTGTTTTTGTTCATGTTTATAAGAAACTCCCAGTTCAGGTTGTATACTCCAATCTTCATCGTCATATAGTTCGTTGGTTCTCCAATGAACTTCCTCACTAAGTGTGGCATTATTATTGTCTTGTAGGAGAGACATTGTTGTGTGTGAATTTATGTGAATTTTTTATAATTACTTCTTCTTTTAAGAGATATATTGTGAAGTTCTTTACAACGACCTTGTATGATATAACTAATCTAGATAACTAGCACCATCCTTAGCAACGACACTAATGATGAGT
This sequence comes from Gnetum montanum, assembly GCA_015680685.1. Classification (NCBI taxonomy): domain Eukaryota; kingdom Viridiplantae; phylum Streptophyta; class Gnetopsida; order Gnetales; family Gnetaceae; genus Gnetum; species Gnetum montanum. Next base: position 764,597 of record MNCI01015802.1, on the reverse strand, counting down.
GGCGAGGTACCCCTACACTTAATCATACGAAAAGAGCATTGCACGTGTGATCCGGTCGAACTCCACAGATGGACTAGTTGTGGCACCTAGATAGTTAGCCTTAGGTCGTAGTTCGCTATCTTCCCACTTGGACTAGTATTGCATTTGTCACGTATGGTTTAGTCCAGAGTGAGGTGTATGATGTGTTCCTAATCTATGCTACTCCTGAAGGCAATGGAAAAGAATATTAACTAAGCTAAGCTAGGAGGAAAAGGGTAAGAAAGTCTAATCTAGCCTAAGTGCGATGAGCAACCGATTCCTTGATCAACCGTACACATCTTGGACTTCGTGCACGACTACCACTGGGACTACCAAGCGTAGGTCCTAGGTAAGCCAATGGGATTATCAAGTGTAGATCCCGAATACACCACTGGGATTACCAAGCGTAGATCCTGGCTACGCCACTGGGCTACCAAGTAGTCACACTGAAATGCTCGTAATCAAGTCGAACTCATTTCGCTTCTAGGAGTTTAAGGGTGAGAAAGAAAATAGTAAATAACATTAAATAAATAAGAGATAAATAAATAACAAAGTGAATGTTGCAATGATAAAGTAACCTCGATCTTTATTGCTGGTCATGTGCATGTCCAAGTACGTCACACTCGAATAAAGACACCGTACAATCACATTCACCACACTGTGGGCAGACAAGGGGAAAAATCTAACTTTGGAGGGATCAAACTGCCAGAGCTTCGGTACTCTAAACTAGGATGCGAAACAAAGGAGAGCCACCTCTTATTTATAGATATGATGGTGCACTGCGATATCGCGGACGTGATATCACAGGGGAAGATGCGATATCGTGTACGCGATATCGCGGGGGATGCAATATTGTGTACGCGATATCGCAGCCTGTGTGAATCGCGTCTCATCAATGCTCTATCCCCAAATGTTGCATGAGCTTCTGAAAGGTAGTGCTTGTAAAGTGAGTACCATTGTCAAAAATAAGTGCATGTGGCATACCAAACCTATTTACAACATGTTGTTGTACAAACTAAGCAATTGTAGAAGATGTATAGTTGGTGATGGTTGCTACTTCTACCCATATTGTACAATAGTCAATAACGACTATGATGTACGCCTTTCTATTTGATAGGGGTGTGATGGGACCCATGAAGTGAATGCCCCAAATATCCTTAGAATTGATCTTTTATTTTCATTTAGAGTTCTACGAGAATGTCTTTTTTATACTTCATTTTTCAATCATTAATGTAATAAGTTACTAATAGGTACATTTTTAGTTTTTAGTTTTCTTTTTTGTTTTTCAATTAGCATATCTTTGATTGGTACTTATATTATAATGAGTATAAATTTGTTTAATAAAAAAACTAGTGTTTATGAAAAAAAAAGAACTATATGTTATTTTTCAAGCATGTTAAAATTGGATTTACTATTTATTTCAAAGTGGATGATATAGCATTATAGTTTTAAAATTTTTAATAACAGTTTAGTATAAAACATCTAAATTATTATAAAATGTAAGATTTGAGAACAAATGTTATGTTAAGCATTGCTTGTTTGATTTCTTTATCAACTTATTTTATAGAAGAGTTTGGAGGTAAGAAGTTATGAGTTCGAATTACAATTAAAACATCTAATTTTTTCAAGTATTAAATTATTTTATGGTTGGTAGAAATAATAATCCTAGATATTACTAAATACATAATAATATATAAAGAATAATACAAAATACCTAACAATTTTTGTAAAAATAAAGTGAGGGAATACTTTATGGTTAATAGAATTGATTAGGTTGTTGCCAAAGATGATTTAAAACCAAGGAAACTAGTTTTGTTAAGCTATAGTATTTCAACCATTGTGATAATTTTTAAATGGGTAATAATAATACTAAAATAGTGTTGTGGTACTACCCTTAAAATCATTGCATGACACCACCCAATAATCTTGAATCAACTATGAAAGATGGGTGGATTGAAGATGGAGTATGCCTCAATATTCATAATACTTGCATGCACAATGAAAGTCATGGTACTTATGAGAAAATATTAGAAGCTTAGTGAGAATGCCTTAGGTAACACATGCATATATGATGAACCACAATATTGGGGCTGAGATATCAAATCCGCAATATCGGGTCTATGATAGTGGAGCTTGCCATGTAATGTCGAATGCTCGATATCACATCCTACCTCATTGCCTATAAATAAGAGGTGGGTGCATTTGGTTTACATAGTTAATTTTAGCCTCTTACCCAAACTCTTGCCTTTTCTCCCTCTTAGAGTTAGAATTATTTCTGCGTGCCTGTAGTAGGAGTCATAAAGTGAATGGATCTTTATTTAAGCATTCTGTACCTGAGCACACCTTGTGTACGGCAATAAAGACAAACTTTGTGATAAACCTTGCAGCATTTAGAATAGATTATTTAATGTTATTTTTAGTTATTTAATGCTTTCGTTAGTTAATTAATGCTCTCTCTCTCTCTCTCTCACACCCTACAACTCTGCTAAGTAAGCACACTTAGTACGATCACTTTGAGCATGCATGTAACACTTGGTAACCTAGTAACAATTAGCACTTGGAAATCCTAATAGTGTTGTACTAGTTTAGAATGTGTACAGCAAGTGAGAACAGATACTGGTGTTAGGATTAATTAAAGCCTAGTTAATTAGTAGTTAAATTAATATAGTCACTTATCTTTCTCCTCCCTTATTAGTAGCAGGACATAAAAGCACATAAAAAGTATAAAAATCATATGCCTCAAGTTTACTTAACCATACAATCATGACATACAAGTAAGGTTGGGAAGACAATAATTGATCAACCCATTCTTGTTCCACAAGGTGCATAGGCATTGAGTCCTGGAATTCAACCGGATCATGCGTGTAAGCTTGTATTTGTATGGTTAAGCATAGGGATACCTCGTCGCTCATCATTGGCACCGTTGCTAGGGACTTTGTTATTTGTGTGCTAACTAGAACATTGGAAATCTTTGACATCATTCAAACGAACCCTTGAGGTTGGTTAAAGAAAAATAATAATATATAATACATTGCACACTGAATAGACAATTATGTCTTCTTCTTTATACGAAAGTGTTTCACCACCTACGTCTGATACAAGTAACAATTGGAGGCATAGTACACATGATAATCCACTAGTCCCTTAATATTTTCATGTGGTATATGTTCATCCTGATGAATATGTACCAAACTTTACCTTTATCCTCCACCAAGATGAACAACTATGTTGGTGAGATTTAGAAGGTAACATAGTGTTACCTCCTGATTGTTCAGTCCTAGGCATGCTTCTAAATGATCTCACAAAAATTGGCATGTAGCACTTACAGGCAGAGTATGTTGTGCATGATCATAACTCGAGAGAGTACTGACCCATGGAGGCACAACATCATGGATTTGCAATAGGAGAGACGTCATGAATCCATGAAGGGAAAGTTGTCATAGAATGTCCGACATGTCCTAAGCGAAAATGAGGGTGGTGAACCTACCTCAGGTAGCTGCCCACACAATGATGTTCTTCCCATTGACTTCAGTTAAGGGGTTGTGTATCAGAATCTTTACTCAACTATCCATAACCTAGATTTTGGTACCGATAGACACAAAGGCTTTGAAAAAGGAACACGAGTACATGACAAAGATGGACATTCCAATTGTAACTGTGATCGAGGCTACGACCATCAAAGAGAAGGAAGTAGGTACTAACATGGTGATGGTTCCTCTTCTTCTTCACCTTCATCATCTCCTTCACCCTCTCCTTCAGGATCTAGACATAGTCACAAAAATAAAGACCATGATGATAAGTGTAAGCGAAATGAGAGTCATAGACGAAACCGTTGAGAAAGGGGATGAGGGCACTTTAGAGAAACACACCATGAAAGAAGAGAGAGTAAGGAACAACATAGGCATCATAGACGCCATAGATGGGATGATCATGATGAACCCCTACTCACTACTCGAAGTATGCTAGACATAACTAAGGTCGTTAGGATCCCAACAAGGCACCAAAAAGATAGTAGGATCAAGAGATTAGATATGAACAACATCCCATGATTTGAAGAGAGATACAATACTAATCCTCAAAATCATCTACAAGCATTTCATGATGCATGTGCCTTACAAAACATAGAAAGCAAATGGAAAAAACTTAAGTTGTTCCCATGGACACTAGTTAAAGAAGTGGAGAGCTGGTACCAGTCCTTAAAACTAGAATCTATTCGTAGGTGGAGTACCATATTAGAGTTGTTCAACGATAAGTATCAAATGTACTCCCAAGTGTCCAACTTGTGAAAGAAAATTCAAGGCTGGAAACAAGGAGGACTTGAACCCTTGGATGCTGCCATGGGCTGATATTATGCACTGTTACATCATTGTCTTGACCATGGTTATTCATAGAGGAATCAACTACGTCATCTCGTAGATGGGCTTAGGAATGAAACGCGAAGAACCCTTAGGACGTATGTCCAAGAAAGGCAAACTAAGCTTAGGACCCATCAAGTTCAAAGATTATTGAAGCAAGTTACTAAAGAAGAAGGTGAGCTAAGGAAAAGATAGAGTGCAGAGGAATATAACAGAGATCCTTTCCTCCGAAAGAAGGGAGTAAGATTTTGTGAGGATAAAAAAGAGTCACCACTAGAAGAGATGGTGAATAAGAAAACCTTGCCTATCCAAAAATTAGCATCAGAAGTATTGGAAAAGGTAGACCAAATGTGGGATTACCTAGATGATAGATTTCAAACAGTTCTTAAAATAGTAAAGGAGCCTATAAAGCAAGGTAGTGATCATGAAAAAAAGAAAGAAAAGAGAAACTAAACATGCACGTAACAAGGATAAGGGCAAAGTTTCCATCATCGAAGAAGTTTTGGATTTAGATACAAACAATGATAGTGGATGTGAGATATGCCAATATGAGCATCCTAAGGGATGTTGCCCTATAATCTCACATCTGTAGGAGTCTAGGGTGTATGCACTCAACCCATGATTAAACAAAAGGCAAACACCTCGAAGGTTACCTTATCCTCAAGGTAACTTAAGGAAATTCCACCAACCTTTAACATATTATCCAAGTGGAACTCCACCATAACCAATCGAGCAATATCATTAGTGGCAATACCCACAATCATGGGGAATTCCACCACCAAAGCAACAACATCCTTACCAACAACCTGATCCATATAGATATTATGTGCAACAGCTAGTCTCTCCACGTGACTCTACTGGTCACATCACTCCTCAACCTTACTACTAAGCATATGAGTATTATAGGACTTCTTATCCTAGGGGTGATATTGCACAAACATACCATCCTTCTCATTCGGCTACACCTCTTCCACCCTTGACTCCATTACCACATGCTCCAGATATGTAGGGTGAAATCCCCACCTAGTTGCAGCAACGTAACACCATAAGGGCTGTTAATCCTCAACCTATTGTTGGTTCTAACAACTGCATGAAGGAAAGACCTTTCTTTAGAACCAATAGTCCAATTGAGCCCTTGCAACCACAAGTGGCTGATTCTTCAATGGCCTCATTATCACTTGAAGCTTTGGAGCTCCCTTCAATCCAAAAACTGTGCTCAACGCATACGGTCATGTTAACTCATGCCATCACTAATTGGATAAAAGCTAACCATCTTCCTAGGAAATTATCTGATCCTGGGAATCCTATGATATATCTACAAATCGTTGGAAACAAACCGTGTAAGGATCTTCTGGATTCAAGTTTTAGTATCAACTTGATTTCTTAAGAAATGTACAAAGCCTGGAACCTGCCTATGCTAAAAAAGAGTAACATTCATTTAGAGTTGGCCGACTAGTCCATCATTGTCCCATTAAGGCTAGTGGAGGACATTGTCACCACTATTTGTGGATGGTCGTACCCAGTTGACTTCCTAGTGATTCAAGTGAACAATGGTAAGGGGGACATCCCAATCATAATGGGAAGGGCATGGCTAAGCACCATCGACGCATGCCTAGGAATCCACAATCTTTCACTAGAAATATCAAAGAAAAATACATTTAGAAAGATTGAGAAGAAGAAAGTTCCATGAATCGCATATAGTGACATAGGGTGTAATTGTGTGCAGAGGTCATGGTTTGTGCAAGGTTTAACATTGCTTGCATGCGATCAGTGTGCACAAGTGATCAACATACAAAGTCTATATGCAGTAGCCACATGATAGGAAGGCACCTAATGGATGATAGCTGATCAAGAAAGTAATTCAATCATATGCATGGAATTAACTAAGGGTTTGACTTATACTTACATTGATAACATAGATGCATTACAGCAAGTCCATTGCCAACTTCCAAGTATTACCCTTGAAAATATCAACTGGGGAAAGTTGGAAATCCTTGAGAAATTTAAGTAGGAGCCCCTCAAGTTGAAATCATTGCCCATTGGTATGGAATACACATTTCTTAAAAATTGAAAATCAGTAATTATTAACGTGAAGCTTGCTCCTCAACAAAAAGAAAGACCGATGAAGGTGATAAATAAATGGTTGAAAACCTTCACTTGGTCATATCCCGAATTAATTGGAATAGATCCTAGGATATGCCAACATAGGATTTACACCAACCCCTCCATGAAGCCTCGAAGAAAACTGTAGAGGATTTTGAACCCAAAGCTAAAGCAAGTAGTTAAGGAAGAAATTGAACAACCTCTAAAAGCTAGGTTCATCTACCCCATTGCTGATAGCGAATGGGTTAGCCCCTTAGTTCTAGTGCCCAAAAAGGGAGGCAAATGAAGGGTGTGCATAAATTTTAGGCTATTGAATATGGCAACATTGAAAGATCACTTTTCATTTCCATTTATTGACCAAGTCTTAGACACCATAGTAGGGCATCGCTACTATAGTTTTTTGGATGGGTACAGTGGGTACAACCAAATACAAATAGCCCCAAAAGACCAAGCCAAGACTATGTTCACTAGTCCTTGGGGAACATTTGCATACAAATAGATGTCGTTTGGCTTGTGTAATGCCCTTGCATTGTTTCAACAATTAGTTCTAAGCATATTTTAGCAGTAGATAGGAAACAATGTGGAGGTCTTCATGGATGACTTCTCCACCTACGAAGCAAACTTTGATCAAGCCTTGGACTGGTTACAACAAGTATTAAAATGATGTGTAGAAACCAATTTAAGGCTGAACTAGTAGAAAAGCCATTTAATGGTCCAAGAAGACATTGTACTAGGGCATAAGATCTCACAAACAGGGATAGAGGTAGACCTCGAAAAGATCAAAGTTATCCAAGGAATTAGCCGTCAACCAGAAACTGTAAAAGATATCTAGTCATTCCTTGGATAAATTAGTTACTATAGAAGGTTTATTAAGAACTTTTCAAAGGTTATAAAACCATTGGTTGAATTAACAAAAAAGGATGTACCTTTTGAATGGACCAGGGAATGCGAACTAGCTTTCCAAACTTTAAAATAGAAGCTAGTAGAAACACCTATTCTACAAGCTCCTGACTGATCCAAGCCATTCCACGTAATGATTGACGTGTCCAACTATGCTTTAGGAGCTATAATTACATAGTTAGATGATCAAAAACATCCTTATTTCATCCACTGTGTAAGTAAAAGTATTGTTGGTGCACAACTTAACTACACTACAACAAAGAAAGAATTAATGGTTGTAGTGTTTGCACTAGAAACATTCAGGCACTATGTATTGGGCTATAAGGTATTCATACACATGGATCATAGTGCAATAAGGTTCCTAATGAATAAGCCAATGGTAAGCTCTCACATCATACGATGGCTTGTAATCTTACAAGAGTTTGATCCTACAATGATAAATTGTAAAGGCACTGAGAACCTAGTTGTTGATCATTTATCTCAATTGTGATGGGACAACAAAGAGGATGAGTATCCAATTTCTAACTATTTCCCAGATGAACTCCTCTTTGAAAGTATAGTAAATAATCAATTAACCATGGAGATAAACTAGTATAGTAGCATTCTCAACTATCTCCTTACACAAAAAACACCATAAGGGTTTGATGCCGAAAAGAAACAACAGTTTCTTCACCGAGCTAAGTATTTTATGGAAATCAATGGGTAACTCTATAAAGTATGTCCTGATGGCTTGGGTCGATGGTGTTTTCTTGATGTAGATCAACTATGAGTTCTCCAAGATGCTCATGAGGGTCCTTGTGGGGGTCATTACGTTGGGAGACGAATAGCCATTAAGATCTTGCTTGTAGGATATTATTGGCCTACATTGTCTTGGGATGCCCATCATTTCATCCAATCTTGTGAGCACTGTCAATGTGATGGGGGGATGACTGCTAAAATGGAGGGGTTGCAATAATGGATCCAACCTTTAGAACCTTTCAACATTTGGGGAATTGATTTTATGGGGCCGATTACACTAATGTCCAGTGAAAAATATTATATCGTAGTTGTCATTGACTACCTAACAAAATGGGTCAAAGCAGCTGCTATTAAAGATTGTACATCATCTACAACTACACGATTTGTTCAACAACAAATCAAAAATAGGTTTGGTAGGCCGTGTGCACATATTTCAGACAATGGTACACACTTCACAGGTGCAACTTTTCAAAAATTAATGCAACACTTAGGAGTTGAGCATAAATTGACTACACCATACCATCCCCAAGCGAATGGTCTAGAAGAGATCACCAACAAGAAGATTACAAAAATATTGACAAGAACTATTAGCAAATATAGGCGAGAGTAGAGCACTAAACTGAACGATGCTCTTTGGGCATATCGCTCCACATGGAAATTCCTACAAGCTACTCTCCCTATGAGTTAGTGTACGGAAAGCTTCTAACACTTCCTATTCAAACTAAGATCTGTACACTATCCATGACATGTGACCTCAACCTTGACCTCGATCTAGCACAAAAAAAAAATGTTAATGACTCTTAACTTGTTAGATGAGAACTGACTAGCTGCCTTGTCATCTAATGAACTACATAAGGCATTCAATAAACAATATCATGACCTAAGCATTAGGAAAGTTAAATATCAACCAGGAGATAAGGTTCTTTACTGAAACCCCACAAATGTGCCACAATGCACTAAATTTCAAATGTTGTGGGAAGGACCTTATATTATTTATGCAACTTTTCCTTCAGGGGCCATGACAATATACAAACCTAAGAGCCTGGACAAGAAGCTGTTGGTCAATGTGCAACAAACCAAACCTTTCCATGAGCTTAGGACAACTAGTACACATGCTACCTCTGTTGGTGGATAACCTTGCTCACTATATTAGATCTCCTCCTTCCAACTTAATTGTGGGGGAGATGACAACCTATGCCAACTATTCTAGGCCCTTAGTTCTTTTTGAATTTTTATTTTTCATGTTTTTGTTTTACACATTCTTGTTTTACATATTTTCCCAACTTTCTTATTTTTGTTTTACATCATCGTTCACATTTTTATTGTTTCTTTGTTTGTTCAATTTACTTTTATTTGTCATCCAAGAAGTGCTCATGATAGTGGATTGAATTATATCATATTGATTGTTAATGTTTGGTTTTTTACCTTTGAATTATGATGTTGATATTAAGGTATGGTTCTTTTGGTAAAATAGGCAATGAATCCACGCCATCCACTCATCCATTCAACTCTATGGTCTCCTTTGGCTTGGAACCGTACAATTCCTTTTTTCTAAGTAAACTTGTTAACAAATTGGTGGCTTGGTATTCTTCAAACCGAGGAAGGACTCAATGGATGAAAAGGGTGTGGCTTCAAGGGGATTTGATACATTTATGCTGGCCATTCTCTTGGGTGCTTAGATGTTTTTTTTTTTTTTTGGGTTTTCCACCATTTTTCCATCAATAAAATATTAGGAAGTTGAGTGAATAAAAATAAGTCTTTGCATGGTATGGTTCTCATGCAAAAAAAAAGTGAGAATTTAAAGAATACCCCTTTGACATAATAAAACAATATGGGCTACAACCATTGGTTATGGCACAGGAAAGACATGTTACCCATGCTTGAAGGTTCCCTCTAACTAAGGCCCTTTCTCACTTCCTGCTTCTCCATCTCACTCTTCTTGGGATGGTGGTCACTCTTTGTGGCGGCATTGTTGTTGCTTCAAGAGGATGGATTAGCCAAGTGCATTGATGCGAGGTCACTAAATGTGGTTGGTTTAAGTCCAAATTTGGAATGAGTTCTAGTCACATTAACCATGACATACACAAGGGAATTTACACAACCCTTCTCTTGGTATTCCATTCTACTCTCCATCTTTCTTTCCATGTTCCACCTCATTGCCAATTTTACGATTAGTCCATATTTTGGTCGATGCATTTTTCTTCCTTGGTAAACTCTTATGAGTAAGTTTTTAACTCTTGCTTCTAAATGACATTCCTAGAGCCTACTGAATGTTTGTTTTGTGGGTTTGTTAGGGCATAAAGGGCATGAGCCTACTTGGGGAAGGACCCATTGGAATCCATTTTTGGTGCAATTGTTAAGTTCTTTCCCTTAAACATTCTTTACAATCAACCATTTCTCGTTTCATCCCCATCTTTGACATCTATCTTATTGGTGTTGCCGTTGATATTTTTCCCATCTTTCTTGTTCCTTATATTTTTCCATCTTATTGGTACTAGAGGTTCGCTCTTATTCATGGGGGCCCTCGCACAAATTTTTCATTTCAATTTCTTCATTCTACTACTTGCCTAACCCCTACACCTTGGGTAGTTATCAATAATAAATCTTTAATCCAATTTTTTCCATAACCACAACCCAGCCAATGCACTTTATAGTGAGGCAAGGTATCAGCTTCATCATGGTTTACTTATCTTTGCTCATTCGTGATTGTGTTGTGTGTGTAGATGGTGATTACACAGACAATGGACTAGGGTAGGAGGAAGCACTCAGGATGGACTAAAGCTAGAGCATTTATGTTGGGAACAAGGTTGATTACGTGATTATGGATAAACAATGGAGGGTGCAATCTCAACATTGGTAGCAACATGCCTTATTTTCTTTTCTCTCTCTTTCTCTTCAAGCTATCAAGTGAAGGTTTGGATGTCACTTATGTACAGTGTTCACCACCATGGGTATGAACACCAATGTTGTAATGTATTGTTGATTCGTTCATCGAGCACTTAAAGTCTACCATCCCATTTCACTATCAGTTTTCATTCAATCAATAATCCCATACCTTCCCAATATTTTATAAGGAACTCAAGGATGAGTTTTCATTCAGTCATAGGGGTATGATGAACCGCAATATCAAATCTGTGATATCAGGTCTGTGATATTGGAGCTTGCCATGTGGTGTTGGATATCCGATATCATGTCCTGCCTCATTGCCTATAAATAAGAGGTGGGTGCACTTGGTTTTCATAGTTAATTTTACCCAAACTCTTGCCTTTTCTTCCTCTCAAAGTTAGAATTATTTCTGCGTGCCCGTAGTAGGAGTCATAAAGGGAACAAATCTTTATTCAAGCATTGTGTACTTGAGCACACCTTGTGGACAGCAATAAAGATGAACTTTGTGATAAACTTTGGAACATTTAAAATAGATTAATTAATGTTATTTTTAGTTATTTAATGCTTTCCTTAGTTAATTTATGCTCTCTCTCTCTCTCTCTCACATCCTAACTCTCTCCTAAGTAAGCACACTCAGTACGATCACTTCAAGCATGTGTGTAACACTTGGTAACCTAGTAACGATTAGTGCTTGGTAATATTAGTAGTGTTGCACTGGTTCAAGATGTGTACGGCAAGTGAGAATGGATATTGGCATTAGGATTAATTAAAGCCTAGTTAATCAGTAGTTAAATTAAATTAGTCACTTAGTTATCTCTCTCCTCTCTTATTAGTAGTAGGACATAAAAGCACATAAAAAGTATAAAAATCATATGCCTCAAGTTTACTTAACCATACAATCGTGACATACAAGTAAGCTTGGGAAGAAAATGATTGATCAACCCATTCTTGTTCCACAAGGCGCATAGGCACTTACTCCTTGGAATTTGACCGAATCATGCATGTATGCTCGTATTTGTATGGTTGAGCATAGGGATACCTCGTCGCTCATCAATATAGATCAAGGATGAATACACGTACATACATGCCACAATACAACATGTCTTTACATAAAGATAGGTTGTAACACCCTTATTAATTATCTATAAAATCTTATAAATAACTAATAGAGATGCTACAAAACCCTAAGAATCTAGATTAAACCATGCTTTACTAATTCAAAAGGAAGTCATAAAATAGATAAAAATTATTAATTATTAGCATAAATACACAAAAGCAATATAGTGTACCAAAATTTTATAATACTCGCATATATAATTAAATTTTTTTAGATAAAATTAGAAATTTGTGTAGCCACAAACATGTAGATGTAAAATTTCACTAATTGCATTATAAAATAGTATACAAAATAATGATCCCAACAACACTTATTTTGCCTCAATTGGACATCTATAGATAAAGATATTTAAGTTTAAAATTTATAAAATTAAATAATAAAATGTTAATTTATAATAAATAATATTAAAATTTTCTCCAACATATAGTGCACATTAAAATGAAAAATGTTCATTGCAATCTCATCATTCCAACAAAATAGATGACAATTTCATATCTATCATACCTTATTATTTATTCACAAAAATAGATGCATTGCCCAAGTAGCCTAAAAAGTGTATAAGGTTTCCATTTGAAAAAAATATAAAATATACAAAAATTATTTTTTTAGTTTAGAAGGTTCATATTGCTCAGAATTGATCCATTTTTCATTCCATATGCTTCTTCTGATGATTCCTTGCTTACTCTAGGCTCTCCACATCAAAATGCAAGAAGAGTCAGAACTCCTCAAATAAGAGAGATTATTATATTTCCCTCTTCATCGAGTATAAAGGTTTTGGCCCAAAAGTCTTAGGATATGAACTAGGCAAATATTTCCAATAAAATATTCAAAAATGTTTTAAGGTCAAGAAAAGTCACAAACGTTTCCAAAAGTCCCAATAAAATCCAAAAATCTAAAAAATATTATTTATTTAATTTCTTAACGTTCAAAGATATCATAAATTTATTTAGCAAAATCCAAAGAATGTGTATTTTAATGAGGCATCTTTGAAGGTTAGGTCTTGGCTATTCAAATTGTCAAAGGAACTCACTCATATCTATTGGAATAACATTACTATTATCATCAAATTATATTTTAAATTATTTAATGTCCAAAGATATCACAAATTGTCCAACAAAAATCTAAAGAATATATATATATTTTTAGGCATCTTTGAAGGCTAGGTCTTTGTTATCTTCACTACTAAAAATACTTATTGATAGCTCTTGGAATAACCTCACTACTATCATCAGATTATTTTTAAAATTATTTAATGTCCAAAGATATCAAAAATTGTCCAACAGAAATCCAAAAATGTATATTTTAACAAGGCATTTTCAAAGGCTAGGTCTTGGTTATCATCACTGCCAAAGGGACTTACGGACAACTCTTGGAATAACCTTGCTACTATTATTCGATCATTCTTTAAATTATTTAATGTTAAAAAATATCACATATTGTTCAACAAAAATCCAAAGAATGTATATTTTAATTAGGCACCTTTGAAGGCTAGGTCTTGGTTATCCTCACTACCAAAGGAACTCACCAACAACTCTTTGAATAATATAACTACTATCATTAGATTATCCTTTAAATTATTTTAATGTCTAAAAGTATCACAAAGTTGTCTTGCAAAATCCAAGGAATATATATTTTAACTAGGCATCTCCAAAGGCTAGGTCTTGGTTACCCTCATTGCCAAAGGGACTCACTACCAGCTCTTGGAATAATGTGACCTTAGACAAGTCACTCATGATTGGGTCTTAGCAATAGCCTCATTACTAACATCCTTAATGGTTGAGGCACACCTATCATTGAAAGGATAGGTCTTGACTATGTCTTACCACATACCACTAGACTCAACTACACAATGCCATGGTCTTGGCTAAATCCATAGCTTGACATGAACTTACGAATCAAAATACAAGGTAGGAAATCCATTTAACAACCCTTGTTCCTATGGGATGGGTCCCACTAAGAACACATCAATATTGCATGCAGACAAGGTCATCTAAAAGATTGATGACTTCCATTACCAACTAAGAAAACTCAATCACATAAAATATTACTATTTTATTCCAAAAATCCAAATGATTTGTAAAATAGCCAAATCCATGGTAGCCAAAATTCCACAAAATTCTTGTAAAATCATGCTTATATCATGAGTAGTTTCAAAAGATTCATAAAATATTCATAGTAAGTTGATAATGGTTTTCAAAATTCCAAAAATCTATCCAAAAGATAGAATATGGTTTGTACGAGATTAAAATGCTCATTTCCATGTAAAAATAAACCCAAAATGATGAAAATTTAGTAGAATCTCAACATAATAATAAAAAATGTAAAAGAATAACAAAAAACTAGAAAGAAGAGAGGTAGAATCTTCAACAAAATAGAATAGCCATATGAAAAATAAACTAAAATAATCTTTCTTACCCACCAAGATGCCCAAAATTAGCCTTTTGCTGAGTTGTGGTTGGCTGCATTAATGAGGCCTCATCGACTGGGCTCTGTCAACTAGGCCCCATCAACACATCGTTTCATGTGTCGATTAGGCCTTATTGATGCAAGGTTTGTTTTTGCTTATAAATATGCACTCACCAATCACATTCATGGCATCAATTAGTTATAGTGTAGTGAAGCTCTTGCAATTTTTCCATTTGAGAGTTAGAATATTTTCCCATGTGCCTATAGTAGGAGTCATTGAGTATATGGATCTTTATTCGAGCATTGTTGTACCTAAGCACAATAGTGTGTGTGGTAATAAATATGGACTTCTTAATAAACTTGGTAGCATTATGGATAGTTTAAATGTTTCATTCATGCATTTAATATTTTTTGTTATTTATTTAATATTTTATAGTAATTAAGTTAGATAGGTTATGTAACAAGTGTCCACAGAAGTACGACCACTTTGAGCATGCTTATGATGTTTGGTAATCTAAGTAGTGCTTAATGCTTGGTAACCTAGCAACGTTATACATGTTCAGGATGTGTACAACAAGTGGGATCAAATACTTATGTTAGGACTAGTTGAATAGTAGTTAGCTCATTAGATTAAAAGTAGGTATTAAATTACTGTATTCTCCATCTTGTTTATTTCAAGCACTAAAATCATAAAATACAAAATGATAAAAATCACATGCCTCAATTGCACTTAAACCATAGCCTTGAGTTTCACAACTATAATTGGAAAGACAACAAATGACCTTAGGGCAAGGTTCACTTTCTAGAAGATTAGTGCACTAGAAACTATAGAGTTCACGAAATTTGACCAAATTTCACATGGATTCTTTGTGATTCGTATGGTTGGATGTAGGGGTACCTTGCTACTCATCATTAGTCATTGTTGGGGACTCTATTTGTTGAAACATGTGCTATCTAGGATTAGTGAATATCATTAATATCATTGGATGAATCCCAAGGTCGACATCATTCTTCATTATATAGTCACAAAAGCACACTAATTATTTTGTTTGTTGCAAAATGTCTTCTTCTGCTCACAAGCACAAAGATTTTAAACCACTGGTTCCATAAGAGTAGTGGTATATACTCATCCTAATGAGTATATACTAGACTTCACTTTCATCCTACATTAGGATGAGCAATTGTGATGGTGTGACATAGAGGGAAACATCATAATGCCCCTTGATCAATTGTGCTTGGGATGCTATTTAAAACTCCTAAAAAGTTGGGCATCCCAAATGTTTAAGAAGAATACATTGTGCATGGTTATGACACTTGAGACTACCATCCCATTGAAACACAATGCAAAAGAGATTAACATCAAGAGAAGCACCATGAGTTTACGAAGGGGAAACACTTCACCAATTTCTTATTCTTATTAAATCAAATTAACAAGGAGGATCCTCCCTCTAGGTGTTCTCAACATAAAGATTCTCCACCCCTTGTTATTGGTGATGAGGGTATGGCCTTGGACTTGTGATCCACTATTAATAAACTAGGTTTAGGTAAAAGTGATAGTCAAGGTAGAGACTCGGGCAAATATCATGATGAGAAGGGATCTAAGGATGGTGGTCATCATTAGCGAAGAAGTGGTGGCAGACAGAGCAGTGGTGGTGGTGGTCCACCTTCCTCTTCATCTTCTTCATTTGATTCAGAACATTCCTCTTCATCTACTAATTCTAATAGAAGCCATTGTAATCGTGATGAAGGTGATCAATGAGATAATAATGACTATGGAGGCCACAAAGAACATAGGGATGGTAGAAACCATCATCAGTACCATCGATGCAATGATGATGATGAGCCTCTATTCACAACTCAAAAAATGCTTAACATTGTAGAGGTAGTAGAGATTCCAACTAGGCATGTGAAATATAGTTGGATCAAGAACTTAGACATGAAAAATATCCTAAGATTTGAGAGGGATATAACTCTAATTTGTAGACACATTTACAAGATTTCCATGATGCCTGTGCCTTATAGAACATTAAAAATGATTGGCAGAAACTCAAGCTCTTCCCTAGGACACTCATCAAGGAAGAAAAAAGCTAGTACCAGTTCTTGGAGCTGGAATCTATTTGTCAATGGAGCAAAATTCTTGAGCTATTCAATGACAAATACCAGATGTACTCTTGAGTGTCTAATTTGAGAAGGAAAATCCAAGGTTGGAAGTAGGAAAAACATGAACCCTTGGATGCTGCCATGGGCATATATTACTCTCTCTTACATTGATGGCATGACCATAGTTATTCTTAGAGGGAACAACTTCACTATATCATAGATGCGCTTAGAGTAGAAACTAGTAGAATTCTTGGGATTTATGCCCAAGGGATATTGTCCAAATTAAGAGCTCATCATATCCAGAGGCTTATAGATCAGATCGCAACAGAAGAAGGTGAGTTGCAAAAAAGGGAAAGTGTAGAGAGTATAATAGGAATCCTTCCACTATAAAAAGGGAGGTCCAATTTTATGAAGAGGAGGATGCACCACTTGATGAGATGGTAAATGGAAAAACCATGCCCATCCAAAAATCTATTTTGGACATTTCAACTAAGGTTGATAAATTATGGGACTCTTTGGATGAAAAATTCCAAACTACTATGAAGATTGCTGAATTATCCAAAGAGTAGGATAGTGATGATGACTGTAGGAGGTGGAAAGAAGCTAAATGTACCTACTAGAGAGGAAAGGGCAAAGCTGCTTTAGTAGAAGAAGTTGTGGAGATAGACTCGAATAATGATATTGGTTGTGAAATTTGTCAATATAAACATCCAAAGGGATGTTTTCTTATGATGTCAGACTTACAAGAGTCTAGGGTGTACGCATTGAATCCTTGACTAGCATGTAGGCAAGCACCCAGGTGATTGCCTCATTCTCAAAGCAATCCAAGGCAGTTCCACCAGTAACAACAAGCTTATTATCCAAGTGGAGCTCCACCACAACTAATGGCATACGATATCGTAGCTGTCGCGATATCGCATCCCACACGATATTGCGTACGCGATATCACGTCTTCCCCCATGATATCACGTATGTGATATCGCGGTGCACCACCAAGTCTATAAATAAGAGGCGACTCTCCCTTATTATTCATTCTAGGCCTAGACTATAGGGAAAATCTAGTAGTTTTACCTCTCTAGAGATAGAATAATTTCCATGTGCCCATAGTAGGAACTCCAAAGTGAACAGATCTTTATTCGAGCAAATATTGTACCTGAACACAAGTTTGTGTCCGGAAATAAAGACGAACTTCTTGGTTAAACATTGCAGTGCATGGAATAGGCTAATTAGGATTTTATATACTATTATTTATTATTCGACGTTGAAATGCTTTCATAGTTAATTAAGTCTCTCTCAACCCTTCTCTTCTAGTTAAGTGCCTCAGTATGACTGCTTCGAGCACGTGCGTTAAGCTTGGTGATCCCAGTAACGACTAGCGTTTGGTAACCAAGGTTGCATTGGTTTAGGGTGTGAATGGTAAGTGGGAACAGATGCTGATGCTAGGTTAATTAAGGCTTAGTTAGTTAGTTAAAGTTAGTGAATTAGTCTCTTCACCCTTCACCTCATTAGCATAGGAGATAAAACAAAAAAGATATAAAAATCACATACCTCAGACTTACTTAACCATACAATCGTGACAACTACAAGTTTGGGAAGACAAGGAATGATTAACCTTAAGTGTTCCATGAGGCGTGTAGGCACTTAGTCTATAGATTTTGACCGGATCACACGTGTAACACTCATATTCGTATGGTTGAGTGTAGGGGTGCATTACCACTTATCATTTTTGGGGACTAAGTGTTTGTGCGCTAAGTAGAACATAGGAAACTATCCACATCGTTGGGAGCTTAAATGAACCTTAGGGTTAATTAAATGAAAAAAATTATATAATGGTTAATAGCACAATGAATTAAATCAAATAACAATGTCTTCTTCTAACAAGAGTAATTCACCACCTAGGGATTATACTAGAAACAGTCAGCAACATCAAACACATAACCAAAATCCCCCAGTTCCTCAATAGCATCGAGTAGTATATACTCATATCAATGAGTACATACCAGATTTTACCTTTATCCTCCATCAAGATGAACAACTGCAATGAAAAGACTTGCAAGGTAACATAGTGTTACCTCTAGATTAGTCAGTTCCAAACATGCTCCTCCGTGCTCTTGCACAGATCAGCATGACACAGCTATTTGCTGAATACGTTATAGGCAATATCGACATAAGGGATTATCATCCCATAGAAGCACAACATTTAAGAGACTCACGGTAAGAGAGCCACCATACAATGTTGAAGGGCAAAGGGGCCTTGCATGTCCTAAGTGAAATCAGAGATGGTGAACCACTTATAACGGGTTTTTCATCAAATGATGTTCTTCCTCTTAATGATGGTGAGGAGGTGGGGCATCAGAACCTACGCTCCATGATACACAACCCTTGTTGTAACCCCCGTGAACGCGAACTATTCACTAAGGGAACAACAACACATGACAAGGATGGGTAGTTAGATTGTCATCACGATTGGGGCTATTGTCACAGAAGGTAAGGCAAGAAACATCGTCATGGTGATGGTTCTCCTTCTTCTTTCCCTTCATCACATCACTCACCCTGTCCTTCCACATTTGGGCATAGCCATAAAGAGCATAACGATGAGGATAAGGGTAGGCAAAATAAGAGACCTTGACGAGAGAGTTAAGAGAGAGGACGAGGGCACTCACGAGAATCAAGGCATGAACAAAGGGAAAGTAGGGAACAACATAGACATCACATACATCATGAAAGAGATGATCATGATGAGCCCTTACTTGCAACCCAAAGTATGCTAGATATTACGGAGGCAGTTAGAATATCGACAAGGCATCAAAAAGATAGTCGGATCAAAAGATTAGATATGAATAATATCCCACACTTTGAAGGGGGATACAACACTGATTCACAAAATCATTTACAAGGATTCCACGATGCCTGCACCTTTTAAAATATAGAAAACAAGTGGCAAAACTAAAGTTGTTCCCTAGGACACTCATAAAGGAAGCAGAGAGTTGGTACTGATCCTTAGAGCCAGAAACCATTAGGAGGTGGAGTATGATGTTAGAATTGTTCAACGATAAATACCAGACGTACTCTAGAGTGTCTAACTTGTGTAAGCAGATCCAAGGATGGAAGCAAGGTACTCATGAACCCTTGGATGCTACCATGGGCTAGTACTATGCATTGCTACATCATTGCCTGGGCCATGGTTATGCACAACGGGATCAACTTCACCACCTTGTAGATGGGCTAAGGTATGAAACTAGGAGAACCATTGGGAATTATGCCGAAGGGAGATTATTCGAACTTAGATCCCATGAAATTCATTACTTGTTGGAGCAAGTAGCCAAAGAAGAAGGGGAGCTATGGAAAAGAGAGAGTGCAGAAGAATATAACCATGATCCTTCCCTTCAGAAGAAGGGAGTAAAATTTTGTGATGAAGAGGATGAGTGACCACTCGAAGAGTTGGTGAACAGAAAAACGTTGCCACTCCAAAAGTTAACAACCAAAGTGTCGGCTAAGGTGGATCAATTGTGGGATTCCTTAGACTCTAGACTTGAAACTATCTTGAAAATCATAGAGGAGTCTAAGGTGGAATGAGATAGTGACTCTGATAAGAAAAAGTGGAGAGACGTAGGCCATGCACGTAACAATGGGAAGGGAAAATTTACTATCTCTGATGGGGTTGTGGATTCAAACACAGAAAATGATGGTGGATTTGAGATCTACCAATATGACCATCTTAAGGGATGTTGTCCAATCATCTCACATCTACAAGAGTTTGGGATGTATGCACTTAATCCGAGACTTAACAGATGGAAAGCACCCCGAAGGTTACCTTATCCCCAAGGTAACCCAAGACAGTTCCACCAACTATTAATGTACTATCCAAGTGGAAATCCACCACAACCCATTGGGAAACATCAATAGTGACAACACCCATAGTCATGGAGGATGCCATCGCCTAGACAACAATACCCTTATCGGCAACCTGATCCTTATGGCTATTATGTGCAGCAACTGGTTTCTCCAAGTGACTCTATGGGTCACACAACTCCCCAATGTCACTACCAAGTTTGGGGGTATTTTAGAAGGACTCCTTCTCCTCTGGGAGATGCTCCATATCCATACTATCCTCCAAATCCATCTGTCACTCTTCCACTAGTAGTTCCACTACCACATGCTCCGACAATGCAAGGGGAACTCTCCACTCAACCGTAGCAATGTAATGCTACAAGAGCCGTAAAAATTCAACCCATTGTTGGTTCTGACACCTGCAAGAATAGAAGACCTTTCTTCAGAACCAAAAGCCCAGACAAGCTCTCACAACAACAAGCAGTTTAGTCTGTGCACACTCCTCCACCATACAAGGCTTTAGGGCTTCCTTCAGTCGAACAATAGAGCTTCACACATATGGTTATGTTAACGCATACCATTACTGACTAGATCAAGGTAGGCCACCTTCCCAAGTGTACTGACCTAAATCGTCGGTGTAAGGCTGGAAGGGAAATAGACACTGAGAGATCATCGGGCATACACAACTGACCCTGCCTTCGTCCGAGGGCTAGCTGGAAAAGTAAATGAAGGCAGAGTGCCTTGGATGGTTTACACGCAAATCAACCAAGGACTTCCCTGAGCATAAGCTACAGCTAGTGCCGGGATTATCGTAAATATACACTAAACGGAATGTAAACAATGATACAAAATGTAAATAAAGCGTACTAAATTATGAATAAAGCATAAACAAAGTTATATTTGTAAAAAAAAAGCATAAATAGAACTAAACAATGTAAATGGGAGGCAATAATAAAACTATATTGTATTGTTTTAAACAAGAATATGCATCGGTCAAAGCGTAGTTGCATACTTATGGATGGCAAGTCAAACGCCTAGCCCTGGAATGATATGATGCGACAATATGACGATGAAATGGGATGAATGTGAGAAATACTTGGAAGCCAACAATCAGGTTTGCCGAGCGCCCAAGGATTGCAAGTTCTGTCCTCCTTCAGAATTAACAATCTCTCCAATCTTTGCCTCCTCTAGTCTTCTTCTTCTTCTTCTCCTTGCTTCTCTTGCCTCCCTTGTTTATGTGAATTGATAGGGTATTTATAGGGTTGGGCTAGGCTTGGGCAGTTTCATTCTTTGACCAGGTTCAATGTATTTGTGTTGGATAGTTATGCACGAGTTGGATGTATGCTGGATATTTGCATTCTTTGACTAGGTTCAATGTATCTGTGTTGGATAGTTGTGCATGAGTTGGATGTGTGCTGGATATTTGCCTTCTTTGACTAGGTTCAATGTATCTCACAACGTGTGGGTCATTCAAGCCCATGAAAATACAAATAATTTAGACAAGCCCTCAAATGATAAAAATTTATAAAGAAAACCAAGGAGGATTAATTCCGCCTCTCTTGTCTAGCATCCAACATGACCTACAGTGTGACCTCCAAAACTTGCAATTTTGAGTTGAAATCTAGAATTTCTAAAGGCTGGGACCCATAGTTATCAATAGTGGACCCTAAGGATGACTTGCACCCTTAAAATCAAGTCATTTTGGCTCATTTTTGGGGCTCTAAAAGTTGGTGACGCTGATCCTTACGCTGTGCAACGTCTGAAAAAATATCCCCAGCGTCACCAAGTCAAAATGACACATTTGAGGCCCAAATCTTGATTTTCTAGAGTCTGGGAGCTACCAGGGACCTTGGTGAAGGTCATGGGATGTCCTTGTGCTTGATTTCAGCCTATTTTGACTCAATTTCTAGGCTCCAAAAGTTGGTGACGCTGATCCTTACGCTGTGCAACGTTTGCACAGTGTACTTAGCGAAAATTGCACTTTTTGACCTTGAAACTGATGATTCTTGATACTGACACTTGCCATCATGATCTCTAGGCCCCAGGGGAACCTTGCTTACTCCATGGTGGGCTGCTTGAAGTCATTTTAGAGGCTCTGAAGTTATTTGGAAGTGTTGCTAAAATTTTTGTGGTGTTTCATTGGCCCCTCTTTGTTGACGCCTAGAGGAATCCACCCGAGAGGCATCGAAAAAGAAGTGCAAAACACCATGAACAATAAAGCATCAAACATTAACCATAAGCCCTTGGTCGGATATTATCGCACCATTTTCAAAAGTACATAGGATTGGGATTGGGGGAATGTAGTTCAAGATGCAAACGGATTGGTTGTAACTAGAGGAAGCCAGGAGTTGGTCAAGGGTGATGATTGCTGTTGGAATTTGTGGGAGAGGAATGCTCTCTTGTGCACAAGTCATGTCATTGGTCCTTGTCAACACCCAGGTTTTCAGTAGACTCGGAACCAAGACATAGGAGGTGCATTCTTTGAAGAAATGGGACTCTTATAGAGTACTTGCGGGGCCTATTGTAAACAGCCAAAGCCACGCGGTGATGTGCAACATGGTCTCTTTGAGACACAAGTGTAACTATTTTTCAAGACAATTGCCTTCTTGCCTGGGACTTGTATGAGAATGGCCAATAGTCTTTTGTTTATGATGTTAACGGGATCATGAAGACCTTTTCTGTGCATTTTTCTCTTTGACCTTTTTTTTGTTCTTTTTCCTTTTTGTCTTTCTTCTTCTTTTATTTTTCTCTTCTCGGTCTTTTTGAAAGAGCTTACTTTTTGTGCTTTTCTCGTGTTTGAGCACTTGCATTTTGTGTCATGCATTGTGTACTGTGTTTTTCATTGCTACTGCTTAGGGAGTTACAGTGTGCAACAATGTATCAAGAGTTTTGAGATGAGTGGAATGTATCAAGGGGGATGTAAGCGAATAGGATATGGGGAGCATGATGGGGAAATAGGGGATGTATCAGAAGTCAGGAATGTACTTATGAATGGATTGATTAAACCAGTTGCGTGCGTCAGGAAAAATGTGATATGTTGTCATCATGATGAAGTGCATCTATGTACAAATGCCTCAGAAGTGTCATCCTGTAAACACAACTCCAAGAAGACAAGAAAACCAAAAATGAAATAGTTAGCTAAAAACTTTAAACAAGGAGATGGAGTCACCACGTGCAGCTTTCAAAGCAAACAAAATCATGAACAACATCAGTTTCATTAGGCCCCATGGGATGAATCATGCAACAAGTCTTTGTGGAACAGGAATAGCCAACTGCAACAACAGATCTTTTCAAGTTTTCCCTGGTCGTCGATGATGTCACCAGTTTATAGTGTTAGCGGACTATCATGGATTAGTTTCACGTCATAACCCCTTGGACGGTGCTAGTTTAGTGTCATAGCGGATAGTGCATTGCTAGTTTATAGTCATGGCAGACTGTGAAGAGGCAAACTAGTTTATAGTCTTAGTGGACGTTGGATGCTAGTTTCATGTTATGGCAGACAGATGTAGTAGTTTAGTGTCATACTGGACAGAACTCTGTGGTATCAGTTTTAAGTCATGATGCCAGAATTATTCTGTGGTATTAGTTTTAAGTCATGATGCCAGGAATGTTCTATGCCAGTTTATAGTCAGTGGACTGATGCTTACCTTGATTGTGTAAAGTGTGATGTTGCATGCATGGTTATGCTACGTGCCTGCGAGATCCTGCAAAAATCAACTAGGAAGAAAACAACATCAAGCGACACCTATTGTACATAGAGTTGGAATGTATGAATGAAAGAAAAACAATGCAAAAAGTGATAGTTTTAGGCCGTTTTGGACCGTATGCTAGTTTAAGGACTTTTCGGGCCATGTGTTTTTGTAGTTTTATGTTTTTATGTTTTTTTTTGATGTTTTTAAAATGCAATGTGTAAACTAAGTTGATGAATGTGTAAACAAAGTAAAATGTGTGATCTAAGTGAGCGGGAAAAATGTAAATGCGCAGGCTAGTGCAATGTAAACAAAAGTCAAAAATGCATGTCAGAGGGGTAGGCAGAAGGTAGGCAAGCATCAAGAACATTTTTAGCTAAGGGAGAGTCTTGGTCATGTAGATGCTTCCTAACTAGGCATGGATTAGGAAGCATGCAAGGTTTAGGATCCTCTGGGGGGTTGTCAGCTTCAACCACTTGTTCGGGTGTGTTAGCCTTAAGCATTGCATTGGTTGTCGTTGATGTACCATTAAGAAACTCTTCTTCCAAAACTTGCACCATGTCTATGTCATGGATAGTCGAAGAGGAAATGTTATCACCATGGATGATAACTTGACCACCTTCATATGGAAGGTGGATTTCTTGGTGGATGGAAGAGGAGATGGCCCTTAGTTGAGCTAGCTAAGGCCTACCTAGAATCATGTTGAAACCTGGCATCTCCTCTATGACAGTGAAATCTGCACTAGTGGGGAATTGCTCTTCTGCTACAAAGGCTAAGTTGATTGTACCCTTGACTGTGACATGTGATCCATTAAAGGATTTTAGACATGTGGTTTTGGTTGGCCTAATTTCATCTGCCAAGCCTAGGTTGTCGATCACGGAGTACAGGACTACGTTCGTTGTTGCACCATCGTCAACATGCACTCTGCGGATGGTGCACTGACCAACATGAATGCTAATGGATAGTGAAGCTATTGTGACTTCCCCTCGTTTGGGATTGACTTTAATTGTATCATCGTGGAAGGCTAAGGTATTTGAACCCAATCCTTGTGGTTTCTGTTGCGAAATCATTGCACGGATGGATTCTTCGTTTGCGGGGATGTCCTCTGTAACAGGAATGGATGCTTACGTTTGAGCCAAGGCTTCGTGGTGAGTGGCTGAAGTCATGACCAGGTCATACAAACTCATTGTTTTTTTCTTCTATTTTAGCACTTGTTTTACTTGGGCTAGTGCAGCTACGAAGTTTGTGTTGTTGGTCATTGTGTTGGCTTTAAATTCCTCCGTGAAGCTTGAGAGACAGACCTCTTAGGAGGGGGATTTAGGCTTAGTTTTCTTGGGGGTAGGGGCCCAAGTGTTCAGTTGTTGTTTGCTAGTTGTGGCCTTTGCTTCGGCTATGGGAGTTGCGAGGTGCTCGTTTGTCCTCTTGCGTTCCCATTTGGTGGGCCTACCCAGGTTGCTAGTGGGGTCAACCCTTGAAGGAGGAGGGATCGAGATGTTCCCCACTGTTGGGCTTCGGGTAGGTGAGGGGCCATCACGTTGTGGCACTCTTATGAAGAAAGGTTGCTTAATGATTTTTGTTGCTGCATCATGCCATTTTAACATCTTAGCGGATGAGTCATGTTAGTTTAACGTCTTAGTGGATGAACATTGTGGAGCCTTGACCACAAAGGGTATTGTGGGTGCTTGGGGTGGCACCTTGATAACAAAGGGAGGCCTCTTATTTGTGGAGGCTGGGGGAATCCTTGCCTTGCTAGGAGGCACATGGATCACAAAAGGTTTTTGCATAGGTTTGGGCTTGCTGCCTATGCTAATTGAGTTTATGAC
Source organism: Gnetum montanum (assembly GCA_015680685.1). Taxonomy (NCBI): domain Eukaryota; kingdom Viridiplantae; phylum Streptophyta; class Gnetopsida; order Gnetales; family Gnetaceae; genus Gnetum; species Gnetum montanum. Next base: position 738,631 of record MNCI01015802.1, on the reverse strand, counting down.
ATAGGAGGCATCATCTATGTTGGATTGACTTGCTATGTCAATCACTAGTTGGCCTTGTTTTATCATTCCCTGTAGGTCATCTTGCAAGGCATGACAGTTGTCTGTACTGTGACCAGTCATTTGATGGTAATGACAGTATTGGTCTAATTTAAAATGTTGTGGGATTGGAGGCTCATTTGGTACTACTAAGGTGGGGTTCCTTAGTAGCTCGCAGTACTTGTCATGTTTTTGATAGGTAATCTCTGACATGTGTTTGTGTTGGATTTTCCCGCTTTCAAGAGTTGCTCCAATAGTTGAAAGGGTTGCATCGGTAGTGGTGTATACTTTGAGTGATCCTTGCACTGAATGTTGGGCCTTGGGGTGGCCCTTGCTGATGTAGGTGAGTTGGCACCAAAGTTGGCAGCTTTGTTAGCTGGGGCTTTAGGTTGCTTACCTATTGGGCCCTAGTTGGTTGCTTTTGTGATTGTGGCTACTATTGCCTCGGTTGTGCTTTTCTTGCAAGTATGTTGGTTTTTGTTGGCCACATAAGCTGGGTCATTGCTTAATTGTGCCGCCTCTTCTATGTTTTTAATTTGTACAAATGCCTGACTCAAAGTACAGGGTATTAGATAATAGAGCTTTGATTTAATGAAGTCATTTGTAGTTGCCTTAAGGATGGTAAGTAGATACGCTTTAGGGATAGGCTTGTGAAGTTCATTCAGGGCTGCACTCCATCTTTGGATAAATTTCTGTGTTGGCTCTAAAGGCGCTTGTTTAATTTGAATCAGGCTATCTAACGTGGCTTCAAGTTTTAGATTATATTTGAAACGAGTGACAAACTTGTGCAACAAATACTCTAGAGAAGATATAGAGGTACGAGGTAAGGCTCAGTACTAGTCTAAGGCTTTTCCTATTAAAGGCATAGCAAACACATGCAAAATTACATGGGGCCACGCTTGAAGAAAAAGACTTTCGGTTTAGAATGTCACTAGGTGGGCATTTGGGTCTCCCTCTCCATTGTACTTGGTCAACTGAGGTAACGAGACTTCCTTTGGCAAGGTTAAGGGTGGAACTGAGGGGTCAATTGGGTCATCTCGATAGAAATATAATACCTTAACTTCCTCATTGTTCAAATTTTTAAGGTGTTTTAATTCCTTTGCCAATGAGTGCATCATTTTGTGTGTGTCTGCCCATTCTTGGGCGGTAGGCAAACTAGTGGATTGTGGATGATAATAATTTAATTGTTGCATTGTTTAGGGAAAGAAAGGTTGTTGGGCTAACATTTGTTATGGTGGGATGGTATTCGGGACTGAGACTACCGGTGGAACCCACTTCCCAGCTACAGGTTGTGAGGTAACACCCTGAATGTGTTGGGTTGGAGTAATCAATGGTGCTCCGTGGATTTGCACCTGAGGTATGTAATGGATGGATGTGGAAGTTGGTATGACCAATGACATTCCAATTACTTGAGGTTGAAAGATTGACTCTACGTTGGTTTGGGGAGGGAGTTGTTGGGACTGTACTTGTGGAGGAATTATGGAAGTGGATGCATCAGAGTGAATAGTATTGGGTACAGAGAAGATAGGAATGGAAGTAGGTACCTCTTGTTGGGAAACTGGTGCTCGAGTGTTTGCAGATGATGAAGGAAGCACAGTTTCTTCCAGGAAAGGGTGGAAGAATGGGTTTGTGTAGGCATGGGGACTAATGGTATGGTAGGAATCTCCACGTTTGGATTGGGTTGCAAAATCATCTTCCTCATCTTGAGGCTCTATTGGAAGTAGTTGTAAGGCTTGACTTCTAGCCATAAGAAGTTGGGATATGAGTTTATGATGGTGTTCAGACAACAGGATTATATCAAATGCTGAAGGGATGAACTCATGAACTCCTTTGTGGACAAGTTCATAGTCTCGTTTCGCTTCCCTTTCCACATGATCGATAGGCAAGTTGGCTTGGATTTTTACACAAATGAAGTTATATTGTTCAGGGCTTAGTGTGGCTCGCTTTGGTTGAATTGTGGTATCAAACGTGTTAGGCATTGATATAGAAGGTTGATCTAGATTTATATTCATAAATTGGGTTGTGAAAGTTGCTATTTGTAGAAAATGGCTAACTTTGAAAACAAAAAAAAGAAAAAAAAAGAAAAAATAAAAACTAAAAAAATTAAAAATAAAATAAAATAAAATGACTAAATCTGCTGGTAGCAGGAAAATGGATAAGTGTAAAAATGAAAGAAAAAAAACTGCTAAGTATGAAAATGCAGAGAAAAAAAATGCTAAGTGTGAAAATTGCTAAAAATGCCCAACTCTAGCGCTACACTCACTACGTTGGAGCTTGCTATGCTCTGAGAACTTGTTATGCTCTCTAGAACATCCAGAGTTTGACTAAGTGCTAATAAAAAATGTAGATAGAAATGGTTCAGGCCCTCCTTCTAGCGCCAAAAATTGTACTGACCTAAATCATTGGTGTAAGGCTGGAAGAAAAACAGACACCGAGAGATCGTCGGGCATGCACAGATGACCCTGCCTTCACCCGAGGGCAAGCTGGAAAAGTAAACGAAGGTAGAGTGCCCTGGATGGTTTGCACGTAAATCAACCAAGGACTTCCTTGAGCGTAAGCTACGGCTAGCGTTGGGGTTATTGTAAACAGGATGTAAATGGAATGTAAACAACAATACGAAATATAAATAAAGCATACTAAATTATGAATAAAGCATAAACAAAGTTATATTTGTAAAAAAAAGCATAAACAGAACTAAACAATGTAAATGAGAGGTAATAATAAAACTGTATTGTATTGTTTTAAACAAGAATATGCACCGGTCAAAGCGTGGTTGCACACGTATGGATGGAAAGTCAAACGCCTAGCCTCGGAATGATATGATGCGACGATATGACGATGAAATGGGATGAACGTGAGAAATAGTTGGAAGCCAACAATCAGGTTTGCCGAGTGCCCAAGGATTGCAAGTTCTATCCTCCTTTAGAATTTCCAATCTCTCCAATATTTGCCTCCTCCAATCTTCTTCTTCTTCTTCTCCTTTCTTCTCTTGCCTCCCTATCAACCAAGGACTTCCTTGAGCGTAAGCTAGTACTAAATTATGAATAAAGCATAAACAAAGTACAAGGTTTAATGTATTTGTGTTGGATAGTTGTGCACGAGTTGGATGTGTGCTGGATATTTGCATTCTTTGACCAGGTTCAATGTATCTATGTTGGATAGTTGTGCATGAGTTGGATGTGTGCTAGATATTTGCATTCTTTAACCAGGTTCAATGTATCTGTGTTGGATAGTTGTGCACGAGTTGGAAGTGTGCTGGATATTTGCCTTCTTTGACTAGGTTCAATGTATCTCACAACATGTGGGTCATTCAAGCCCATGAAAATACAAATAATTTAGACAAGCCCTCAAATGATAAAAATTTATAAAGAAAATCAAGGAGGATTAATTCCGCCTCTCTTGTCTAGCATCCAGCGTGACCTGCAGTGTAACCTCCAAAACTTGCAATTTTGAGCTGAAATTTGGAATTTCTAAAGGTTGGGACCCATAGTTATCAATAGTGGACCTTGAGGATGACTTGCACCCTTGAAATCAATTCATTTTGGCTCATTTTTGGGGCTCTAAAAGTTGGTGACGCTGATCCTTATGCTGTGCAACGTCTGAAAAAATAACCCCAACCTCACCAAGTGAAAATGGCACATTTGAGGCCCAAATCTTGATTTTCTAGAGTCTAAGAGCTTGTAGGGACCTTGGTGAAGGTAATGGGACGTCCTTGTTCTTGAATTTAGCCTATTTTAACTCAATTTTGGGGCTCCAAAAGTTGGTGACGCTGATCCTTACGCTGTGCAACGTCTGCACAGTGTACTTAGCCAAAATTGCACTTTTTGACCTTGAAACTGATGATTCTTGATACCGACACTTGCCACCGTGATCTTTGGGCCCCAGGGGGACCTTGCTTACTCCATGGTGGGCTGGTTGAAGTCATTTCAGAGGCTCTGAAGTTGTCTGGAAGTGTTGCTGAAATTTTTGTGGTGTTTCACTAGGAAACTCTTTGATCCTGGAAGTCCCTTAATCTATCTACAAGTCACTGGGAACGAACCTCATAAGGCTCTTCTTGACTCAGGTTCCAAAGTCAACTTAATCTCATGAGAACATCAGTCAGGAGAAGTTGGACACTTTTGAAAAATTAAAATAGGCATTCATTATTTTGGATCTCTCCCTTTCCATTTAGTCATGGGGGAGATGGCCACCTATGTTGATCATTGGAGGCCCTCACTTCTTTTAATTTTTTTGTTTTACACATTTTTGTTTTACATGTTTTTATTTTACACATTTTTGTTTTACACGTTTTTGTTTTACACATTTTTTTTTTTACACATTTTTGTTTTACAAATTTCTTTAACTTTTCATGTTTTTGTTTTACAACATCGTTATACTTTTTTATTGTGTGTGTTTGTGTGTGTGTTATCCATCTTGTATGTTTGTCACCCAACAAGTGTTCTTCATGATGGTATGAACTATTTTTCCCATTGATTGCTAATGTTTGGTTTTTACCTTTAAGTTAAGATGTTGATACTAAGGTATGTTTCTTTAGATATGACAGTCAATGAGTCCACTTCATCCATTCATTCACAAATTTCTATGGTCTCTCTTGGCTTGGAAATGTACAATCCCTTTTTAAATAAGAACTCTAATGAATTGGTGACTGGGCATTTCTCAAACTAAGGAAGGACTCAAGGATTGAAAAGGGTGTGAATTCAAGGGAACTTGATGCATTTGTGTTGGCCATTCTCTTGGGTGCTTGGATGTATTCTTCTTGAGTTTTCTTACCGTTTCGACGTTACCTAATTATCGGGAAGCTGAGTCAATAAAAATAAGAAGTATTTGCATGGTGTGGTTCTCACGCATAAACACATAAAACAAAAAAAAAGAGAGAGAGAAAAAAAAGAGAAGTGAAAATTCAAAGCACATCCCTTAGACAAAATAATCCCTTGGGCTACAAGCACTGGTTATGGAACTAAAAAAACAATGTTCCCTCTAACTAAGGCCCTTCTAGCTTCCCATTCTCTCCTTCTTCATTTCATTGGAATGGTGGTGGCTCTTTGGAGATGCATTCTTGTTACTTCAAGAGGATGGATTGGCTGAATGCATTAATGCGAAGTCACTAGATGTGGTGTGTTGGAGGCCAGACTTGGAATGGGATCTACTAAGTCACATTAATCATGAAACACACAAGGGGCTGTACACCACCTTGTTCTTAAAATTCCATTCCATTATCTTCCTTCCATCATTCTCTCTCCATTGTTCACCTCATTGCCGGTTGTATCATTAGTGTATATTTTGGTGGATGCATTGTTTTCTTTTTAGTAAATTCTTGTGGTTAAGACTTTAATTCTTGTTCCACACCATATTCCTAGAGCCTACGGACTCTTTGAATGTGGGTTTGTCAAGGCATTATGGGCATGAGCCTGCTTTGGGGAGGACCCACTGGCATTCCTACATGGTGCATCCATTAAATTCTTTCCCTTAACATTTTTGCAATCCACTCTATTTTGTTCATTTCCATCTTGACATTCACTTCATCGACGTTATATTTGTGTCTTTTTCTCCATCTTTCTTGTTCTTTTTCCTTCTCCATTCTATCGCTACCGGAGGTTCACTCTTAGTCATGGGGGTCCTAGTCCAATTTTTTCGATTTTCTCCTAACCCCAACACCTTCAATAGTCACCACTATTATATCTTCAGACTCGTATCAGCCATACCATAACTTAGCCAAGTAAGGTATCAATTGCATTGAAATTCATTTACCCTTGCTAATATACGATTGTGTTGTGTGTGTAGATGGCAATCATACAACAACGGATTGGATCTAGAAGGAACACTTGGAATGGATTGGTGTTGAAGTACCTATGCAAGGAACAAGATTAATGGCACGCTTATGGATGGATAACGAAAGGCGCAATCTTGGCATTGGCAGTAGCAGACTTCTTTTCTCTTCTTTTTTCTCCCTCAGCTACCAAATAAGTCCTGATGTCAAATGTATAAAGTGTTCACTCTTGTTGTTGTGAACACCAATTTTGTTTTGTCTTATAATGATGATCTGTTCACATGTCATCCCATTCATCATTAGTTCCATTCAGTCAATAATCCCATACCTCCCTAGTATTTTGTAAAGAACTCAAGGATGAGTTTTCATTCAGTCATGGGGGTATGATGGGATGCAATATCGCATGGGCCATGATATCGCGTCTTCCTCCACGATATCGCGTACGCGATATTGTGGTGCACCACCAAGTCTAAAAATAAGAGGCAGCTCTCCCTTGTTATTCATTCTAGGCCTAGACCATAGGAAAACTCTGGCAGTTTTACCTCTCCAGAGATAGAATAATTTCCATGTGCCCACAGTAGGAACTCCAAAGTGAACAGATCTTTATTCGAGCAAATATTGTACCAAAACACAAGTTTGTGTACGGAAATAAAGACAAACTTCTTAGATAAACCTTGTAGTGCATGGAATAGGCTAATTAGGATTTTATTTACTATTATTTATTATTCACCATTTAAATGCTTTCTTAGTTAATTAAGTCTCTCTCAACCCTTCTCTCCTAGTTAAGTGCCTCAGTATGACCACTTTGAGCACGTGCGTTACGCTTGGTGATCCCAGTAACGACAAGCGTTTGGTAACCAGGGTTGCATTGGTTCAAGGTGTGAATGGTAAGTGGGAACGGATGCTGATGCTAGGTTAATTAAGGCTTAGTTAGTTAGTTAAAGTTAGTGAATTAGTCTCTTCACCCTTCACCTCATTAGCATAGGAGATAAAACAGGAAAAGATATAAAAACCACATACCTCAGACTTACTTAACCATACAATCATGACAACTACAAGTAAGTGTAGGAAGATAATGAATGATTAACCTTAAGTGTTCCATGAGGCGTGTAGGCACTTAGTCTATGAAGTTCGACCGAATCACGCGTGTAACGCTCATATTTATATGGTTGAGTGTAGGGGTACCTCACCACTCATCAACAACCATATGAGCAATACCAATAGTGGCACCAACCAAAATTGTGGGGAATGCCACCATCAAGATGGTAGTACCCTTATTGGCAATTAGATACATACAAGTACTATGTTCAGCAACCTGTTTCTCCATGAAACTTTGTAAGCCATTCCTCATTCTAGCATCACTATTACCCTCTAGTGTACCATTGAACTTATTCATCATCTACTCAAGGGAAGCACCCATATCCTTACCACCCTCTACATCCGTCTACACATATTCCTTTGCCTTCTACTTAGTTACCTCCTACTCTATTCATGTACCGTGAAATTTCCTCATAGCTGTAGAAATGAAATGCTACGAGGGCTGTGAATTTACAACCAACCTTCCAGCTAAGTGGTTCAAATAATTGATCCAAGAAATGACCATTTGTTCAACCCAACAGTCTTCCCAAACCCTCAAAACCTAATATGGCTATTCATCGTGCATCTCCAACACCCTCATCCTGTGCATCAAACACATTCAAGAGCCCTTCAAACCAAATGCTGTCTTAGATCTACACTATGATGCTAACTCATGCTATTTTTGATTGGATCAAGGTTGGCAATCTTTTCAGAAAAAAATCTAACCTAGGAAGTCCTCTTATTTACTTGTAGATCACTGGACATGATCTATGCAATGTCCTTCTTGATTCTAGTTTTGATATTAATCTCATCTCCCATGACATGTACAAAGCCTAGAACTTACCGCCTCTTAAGAACAACAACATCCATTTGGAATTAGCAAACCAGTCAATCACTATTCCTTTGGGGTTGGTGGAGGACATTATGACCATAATGAGTGGGTGGTATTATCCTGTTAATTTTTTAGTGATCAAGGTTAAAAATTACATAGGTAACTTTCCCATCATTATGGGAAGGGCATGGTTAAGCATGGTTGATGCGTGAATGGGCATAAGGGACCTCTTTTGGGAAATCTCCAAGAAAAATGAATTTGGACACTTAGAGAAGAAGCATGTTCCATGCATCACATACAGTGATAACAAATACAATTACATGTAGAAAATCTAGTCCATGAAAAGTATATTCCTCAAAGCATGTAATCAATGTGCACATGAAACAGATATCCAAAGGTGTTTGTATGTAGCAACCACAAAATAGGAGGGCACCTAGTGGCTAATAGCTAACTCTGATAGCAGAACATTATGCATGGAACCAACTAAGAGCCTAACATGTGCCTATGTTGAAGGCATGGATGAACTTGAGCAAGTTCATCACTAACTCTCCGATGATGAAGATGAGGATACCTATTGAGAAGAGTTGGAAATCCCTGTTAATTTCAAGTAGGAGCCTGTAAAGTTAAAAACCTTACAAGTTGGCATGGAGTATGAATTTTTAAATCATGTCAAGCTAGTCATAATTAATGCAAATCTTACTCCTGAACAAAAAGGTAAGTTGTTGCAGGTCGTCAACAAATGGCCAACAACCTTTGCTTTGTCCTATCTTGAGTTGGATGGAATTGATCCAAGGATATGCCAGAATTGTATTTACACCAACTTAGCCATGAAGCCAAGAAGGCAACTGTAGAGGTGGTTGATCCTCAAATTGAACCAAATCGTCAAGGAGGAGATAGAAAAACTCCTAGAGGCAGGGTTCATCTATTCCATCGTAGATAGTAACTGGGTTAGCCCACTCATAATTATGTCAAAGAAAGATGGCAAGTGGTAGGTGTACATCGACTTTAGGTTGTTGAATATGGCAACATTTAAAGATCATTTTTTATTTCCATTTGTGGTCCAAGTGTTGGACACTATCTCTAGGCATTGCTATTATAGCTTCTTGGATGGTTATAGTGGCTATAACCATATCCAAATTGTGCTAGAAGATCAAGCCAAAACAACATTCATAAGTCCTTGGTGGATGTTTGCATATTGTTAGATGCCATTTGGTCTATGGAATGCCCCTACAACATTTTAATGCCTTGTCCTTAGTATTTTCCAACAGTAGGTTGGTAGTAGGGTAGAAGTCTTTATGGATGACTTCTCTACCTATGGGGCTATATTTGAGCAAGCCCTAGATCACCTTGATCAAGTTCTGAAAAGATGTGTTAAAACAAATCTTAGGCTCGATTGGTAGAAAAGCCATCTAATGGTCTAGGAGGGCATAGTACTAGGACACATAATTACTTAAGCAAGGATTGAGGTAGACTTGGAAAAGATAAGGGTCATCCAAGGAAGTACACACTAACTAGAGACATTTAAAGATGTTTGATTATTCCTTGGACACATTGGCTACTATCGACGATTCATAGAGAATTTATCTAAGATCGCAAAGCCATTGGTCAAGATTACGAAGAAAGATGCTTCGTTCATCTAGATTAAGGAGTGTGAACATGCATTTCAACAATTGAAGGAAAAACTCATAGAAACTCTAATTTTAGAAGGACTAGACTAGTCCATACCATTTCACATAATGATAGATGTATCTAATTATGCCTTGACAACCATGCTTACATAGTTGGATGATAAAAAACATCCATATTATATTCACTACACGAGCCAAAGCATTGTGGGTGCATGACTGAATTACACCATAATGAAGAAAGAATTAATGGTGGTGATATATGCTTTTGAAAAGTTTAGCCACTATGTGCTTGGTTATAAAGTATTTGTGCACATAGACCATAGTGCCATTCGCTTTCTAAGGAACTAGCCAACAGTGAGCCCTTGTATCATACAGTGGCTCATGATCTTGTAGGACTTTGATCTCACGATGGTAGATTGGAAAGGATTTGAGAATGTGATCATTGAACACTTCTCTTAGTTAAGATGGGATGATAAAGAGGAGGAGAGCCTACTCTTTGATTAGTTTCTAGATGAACTCCTCTTTACAGGAGCAATAAATGACTAAGTGCCCACAGAAATAAAATGGGATGATGGCATCCTCACTTACCTTCTCACTCAAGAGATTCCATAAGGTCTAGACTTTAGGAAGAAATAACGATTTCTTCATTGGGCAAAGTACTTCATAAAAATCAATGGACACCTTTATAAGGTGTGTGTCGATGGCTTGGTTTTTTGGTGTGTCCTTGATGTAGATCAACTATGCATTCTCTAGGATATGCATGAAGGCCCTTGCAGAGGCCACTATGTAGGGAGGGAGATGGCTATAAAAATCTTGATGGTAGGATATTATTGGCCTACAATATTCAAGGATGCCCACCACTTTGTTTGATCTTGTGAATGTTGTCAAAGAGATGGGGGGATGACTGGTTGAATGGAGGGTCCTCAACTGTGAATTCACCCACTAGAGCCCTTTGACATATGGGTTATTGACTTTATGGGTTCCATCTCACCCATGTCAAATGGAAAGGAATATATCATTGTAGCAACTAACTACTACACCAAATGGGTAGAAGCAACAATCATCACCGATTGTACATTATCCATTTTTGCTAGATTTATTCAACAAAATTTTGTCAATAGGTTTGGAGTGCCACGGGCACTAATTTCTGATAATGGAACTCACTTTACAAGTGCCACCTTTCAAAAACTTATGCAATGCTTGGGGGTCAAACATAAATTAACAACACTCAATCATCCTCAAGCCAACATTCAAGTAGAGGTAACTAATAGGGAGATCATAAAGATCCTAACAAGGACCATAAGACAATATACGGAGATTAGAGCACAAAACTTAATGAAGCCCTTGGACCTACCACTTAACATGTAAACTCCCTATTTGCTACTCTTCCTATGAGCTAGTGTATGGAAAAATTCAAATGCTCTCAATTCAATTTGAGCTTTGTACACTCTCAATAGCCTGTGATTTGGACTTTGACTTGAGTCTAGCACAAAGAGTAAGATTAATCAACCTAAATGTGCTAGATGAAAATTGATTTGTGGCCCTACCTTTGAATGAAGTGCATAAGGCATTCAACAAGTAGTGTCATGACCTCAAAATACAGAAAGTGAAATTTCAACTGAGAGATAAGGTTCTCTACCAGAACCCCACACACATACCCTAGAAGAAAAAGTTCCAAATGTTGTGGGAGAGACCTTATATAATTGATCAAACCTTTTCCTCTGGGGCCATGTTAATCCACAAACCTGAGAGCCCACACAGAAAGTAGTTTGTCAACATCCAACAAGTACAACCATTTCTAGTAAGACAAGCTAGTGCAACTACCATCTCAATAGATGGATAACGACATTCAATTTTTTGGATCTCCTCCTTTCAACATAGTCATGGGGGAGATGGCCACCCATGCTGACCACACACATGGCTCCTCAGGTTTTGACTTTTCTTTTACACATTTTTGTGTTATACTTTATTGATTTTTATCTTTTTCTTTGGGTTTTTTGTTCTATTGGTTTTCTTAAATTTTTTTTTACAACATTCTTAGTATGTTTTACCTTTCTTGATTATTTTATACTTTCTTATATTCTATATTTTACTTTATTTTTTGTGTGTGACTTTTCATTATTTTCTCTAATAAAAGTGCTTTATTACCACAAGACACAGTGCCACTATTGTTGTTTACTAATGATGGTTTGTGCTTAATGTTGTGATTGTCAATGTCTGGTTTCTATTTTTGAATTTTGATGTTTGATGACTATGAAATGGTTTATTTTTCATAGAATAGGAAATGAGTCCATGATATCCACTCATTCTCAAACTCTATGGTTTTCCTTGTTTTGAATGTTTGAGGTTCCTTTCATTAAAGAAAATTTTAATAAATTTGTGACCTTGGTAGTTTCCAAAATTAGGAAGGATTCAAAGGTTTCTATAGGGTGTGGGTTCAAGGGGACTCAATACTCTTTGTGCTATTTTACTTGGGTGCTTGAGTGTTTTCATAGACTACTCACCATTCCATGTCAACCACTATAGGAAATCAAATAAAGTCTTTGCATGGTATGGTTCCCATCCAAAAAGGAAAAAAAAGAGAAAAAAGATAAAAATAAAAATAAGAAAATAATGAAAATTAAAAGCACACCTCTTAGACAAATAAATGGGCTACAAGCACTAGTTATGGGACTAGAAAGATGTGTTACCCATGCTTGAAGGTCCCCTCTAACTAAGTCCCTCTCTCACTTCCTACTCTTTTCTTCTCTTTATGGAATGGTGGTTGTTTTGCAGGAGTACTCTTGTGTCTTGAGGGGATAGAGCGATATTGGAGTGGTGATGCAAAGTAACTAAAAGAGGCTGGTTTTGGTCTAGACTAAGGATGGATTAGCTCAGGTCATTTTAAACACACACTTTACAAGGGACTTCTTATGACCTCAATTCAGGATTCCATCCCACATTCTTAGTCATCCATCTATGCTACCATAATTCACCTCATTGTTGGTTTCTATGTTATGCTTAATGTCTTAGTTTGATGTGTTGGAATTCTTGGATAGATTCTTCCGAGTTGGTCCTTAACTTTTCATGATCATTAATCGACTATGGGGCCGATGGACTCCTTAGTTGAGGTCATGCAAGGGCAAAAAGGGCATGTTCCTGCTATGGGGAGGATCCACTTGCATATCTCTTAGTTTGGGTAGTTAAGCCCCTTACCTTAGACATTGCTACAATCCTATCTATGATATATTCCATTATGTATCCCACTCAGTGTTGCTTAAACTCTTATTAAATTTATTCTCCAAATAATTTGCTTAATTTTCTAAATTTACTGAGCTTCAACACCCTCTTCTACTATTCTCATCATGTTCGTGGCTTTCTAGGCTTCCATTTAACCCCAATTTCACTCAAACTCCTTGTATTTTGGAAGTTTGACCAAGTCAACGTATGTCAATCATGGTCAACAGCTACATTGACTATGCCTAGTCAATGCAGCTAACCCTGTCAACTAGGCCTATTTGACTAGCCCCATTAACACATGCCAAAAATCCTATAAATATAGCCCTGGACTTTGACATTTTTACCATTTTCTTCATAACACGAGAGAATTTTTTACCATTTTTTAGAGCCCAGAACCTTCTAGAGCCCACAACTTCCCAACCATTTGTCTAAATCACTTTGTTCTTTGATCCTCCAGCTACCAAATGTAAGCTCTTACTTGTGGGGGCCACAAACCTTAAGGTTTCTAATGAGGGGTGAGGTAACCATATGTCCAACCATATGAATCACAGAGCATTCACACGCGATCTGGTCAAATTCTATGGACTTTATCATTTCTAGTGCACTAGTTCTTTAGGAAGTGAATCTTGTCTTAAGGTTAATCGTTGTCTTCCCAATTACACTTGTGACACACATTGGTATGGTTAAGTGTAATTGAGGTATCTAATTTTTATCATTTTGTATTTTTATGGTTCGGTGTTTGAATGAAGATAAAAGTAATTGGATTAAATAATTCAAGCTACTAATTAACTAGCATATAACTAATCCTAACATAAGCATCCAAACCCACTTTCCGTACATGCCATGAACCCACGTATTCACTACTGGGTGACCATGCACTACGCTACTAGTTGTACTAAGATATAATGCTACTTGGATTACCAAGTGAATATGTGTTATGCTAGAAGCAATCATACTTATGTGTTTAATCTATCTTGCTTAATCACCTCATTAACTTAATTACTAGAAACATTTAATAAATAATTGCAAACATTAAATAAATTATTGAAAACATTAAATACATAAATAAAATAGCTAATCTATCCAAAATACTGCAAGGTTTATCAGAATTCTTGTCTTTATTATCACACGCATTATCATGCTTAGGTACAACAATGCTCAAATAAAAATCTATACACTTAATGACTCTTGTTGCAGGCACTCAGAAGAAAAATTCTAACTTTAAAATGGAAAAACTACAAAAGCTTCACTATAACTGCAATATCTTATGCCATAAATGTTGCTGGTAGGTGCATATTTATAGTCAAAAACTGACACTACATCTACAAGGCCTCATCAACGCATAATAAGATGTGTCAACTAGGCCTCGTCAATGAGGCCTAGTTGATGAGGCCTCATTGACACAGCCAACCGAAAGCAACTCCTCATACCTCACATGACTGAATGAAAACCCATCCTTGAGTTTTCCTACAAGATTTGGGAAGGTATTGGATTATTGATTGACTTTTCTTAAACAAAACAAACTAACTAACTTGACAAAAACTTGAGTGTCTAGGTGTAAGGATCAACACATTATAAAAAAATGACGATATTCATGACACAAAATTGAACATCATAACATAACTCTTCAAAACTAGATAACACATTCCTTAATGATGTGAATCTAATGGAGAAGATTAGATGGACTCAGGTAGTGGTGGTTCTTGAGGCTCTAAGGGACCTTCATTGGCTTCATGCACGGGCAGCAATCAAGGTGGTTATAGTTGTCTTGTTACTACTACAACTTTAGGTGGGAAGTGGAAAGCATCTAGTAGTGCTTTCATTTTCTTCTCCTTACTTTTAAGATCATGCACTCTCAATGTAGCTTCACTAATTTGGGTTGGAATGGGCACATCCTAAGGACATAGGATTGCTAGAAATAGCTCCTTTGCATTAATGAACTAGGTAGTGAATTGTTTGCATTTAATGTCAAATGCCCTAACTATGTTTTTTAGATCTTAGTAGTCATTCATCTATTTAGCTAGGTTCTTAGCAATTAATCATTGATCTTTGAATCGTGCTCTGAGGACTTCAAGTTTGACGTTTGTAATTTCAAGCTTTTGCTTAGTGTCTTTGTGGTGCTTGAACTTGGCCTTGTATAACAAATATGAGCTAGCCACTTGCTTTTCCAACTCTAACTATAGCCATCAAGCAATCAGCATTGCCAAGTTTGCATAATGGAGATTAGCCAACTCCATATATTCTCATCCCTTTTATTTACTACTCCTTCAAATGGATCTCTACTTTGGTGTAGGCGTCAATTCCATCAATGATGGGTTGCCACATTTCTCTTCCTTGTTGGAGTTGCTAGAGGGCTTCATTCATTTTCACCTTCACCATTTGGATGTGTTTCTCATTAACTTTGTTTTGTAGGCCAACTTGGTTGTTATAGTGATTCTTCACTTTTTTGAACTTGAGGGCTTCATTTTTTGAGGTGGTGATCTCGATGGTAGACTTTTGGCATAAGGCACACACTTTCTTCATTGATAGATTCTAATTTTTTGTGGCCAATCTCTTTAGTTCAGTTTTCACCTTGGCAATCTAGTCTTGCTATTGATGAATAAATTCTTGCATTTGATCCTTCTGAGCATCAACAGTATGCAGGTGATAATTTTGTGTAGTGAAGGTCTCATTCTCTTGGCGCATCTATGCCAAGTCCTTCTGAATTGAATACGTTTTTAGCTTTAGCTATGGACTAGTTGAAGATGGCCATAACTACCTCCTCCTTAGCCTTCTGAAATCATTCTTGAAGTTGTTTGAAAGCTTCATCTCTTATCATTGCTAGGCTAAGGATTATAGGATTTGTAAGTTGGGCATGTAGTTCAACAACCTCTATAGTTAAGTGTTGATTTCATTCTTGGGTTTTTTTGAGTTGCCCCTCCAAAATGATGCATTTTCCTCTTGCATTTACTAGCTTTGACTGGGTTGCAGTGATGTATTTCAAAAAATCAAATATTTCTAGAGTTGGTTACCTAGTTCTAACCAGTCATTTCAATAATTCTTCATGTTATGCTGCATTTAGTTTTTTGCTAACCATGCCTATGGATGTTTTCACGTCTCTAAGTGTAGATATGTATGGTACAGATGTTGTAGGTACATTCAATGCTTTAATGACATGGTTAGCAACAACCTTAGCCACTTTTTCTTATCCTTGGTGCTGCATCACCAAGATAGTTTTCCCTTTTCCTTCCTCCAAATTCACTGAGAAAGTGGAGGCATTCCTAGAGATTTCTAGGAATAGATAGTATTGCGATAAAAACATCATCACCTCTAAAGCATTGGGATTTGACCTTGCAGGCAACTATGTCTATTGGGTAGAGAAAAGTGGATCACGCCTCTCCATTTGGCTAACTATTTGGGCCACCTCATTAAGGTCACTCATTGCCGGTCAGTACATAGATGGATCTACCCCACTTATTCCTATATGTTGCTCTTATTAGCTCAAGAGCTATTCTTAGATTTTGCACAGATGCTCAATGGTTGTGTGCGCCTTTGATATTGTTTATTAAGTGGGTGGTGGTGGTGAATTCTCTTCTTCTTGGGTTGTTGCTAGCATTTTATCTTTCATTATCTTAGACCATGAGGCCAAAGGAGCATGCTTGATGACATTGTTGAAGTAGTGAATGATGCTTGCCATTTTGTAGAGTTTTTGAATGAGGCATGGAAAGGGTAGGGTTTTCCTTCCATGCTCATTTTCCTTGAAGGACTATTCGATCTCTAAGTAGATTAGTTGTGGAAGATTGATGGAAAATTTCCCACTTAGAGTAGTGCATTCTTAGGTAGAGAAGGCAGTCACTTTCTTGGACTCACTGTTGGATTGAGGTGATAGGCCACAATTTTGAAGTAAATTTGCTCCACTGGTGTGAATGCATCATACTCCTTATGGTTAACCCTGTAGCATCATTGGGTTCACTTCCTTTTAGCCTCAGGATCACCCTTCGTGGATAGTTCTACTAGTTATGTCCTAGTGTCAAGCAACCCAAGTGCCTGTGTGATAGCTTCTACCGAGTAGGATACTTAAATGTCCTTGATTTTTACAATGGACCTTGGCCTTCTATTACTCTAGAAGAGATATGTCCCTCTCATGTACCATTCCCCACTAGATGTGATTATTGGCCACATGGAAGAGGTTTACAACTGAGTCTTAACATCTGCTGGAGCTTTCTCAAGGAAGTTGATCTCCTGAAGAACTAATTGTTGGGTCTCTCGGGACCTAATGATGTCTAGGCAGGCTTGAGTCAAAGTGACCTCAAGCCTTGGTGCGAGTCTAGGCACTTCTCCTTATTGTGATTATTCTATAGGTACTTCTTCTTCTAGAATCTATCAAACAGATTCAACTTCAGGCTTCTCACGAAGAGGTCCCATTGCATAGGTTGCTTTCCATAGTTCTTGGGCTTGTTCTTATTGGCCCCTTCTAGCTCTAGGTTGCTTCTCCTATGGTTGAGAGGGTTCTCCTTCCTATGGGAATTTTTGTCTTGGTTCCATGTGTAATCACAATAAGATCATGGGTTAGTAATCATTGTGTAACCTTAAAGTAATTGGGATACCTTCATCTCTTAAGGATAGTTACACTTGGCTAAGTTGTGATTATGGCTAATTTAATTACTCCAATTGTCATTTTGTTTATGTGTTATCATTAATAAATCATCTTGGAGGTTGTTGGAAGGGTTAACTCCTGAAAAAGTTGATGTTTATATGTTGTTAAGGTTATTAACCCTTGGGGGAGTTGGAAAAATTTCAAAAAAATTTAATCGATTTTTCATCGGAAACCTTAAGGTTTGTAGCCCCCATGATAAATTCCTTATCTTCGATAAGTGCAGGATTGAAAAATAGAGTGATTTAGATAAATGGTTGGGAAGTTATCAGCTCTGGAAGGCTTTAGGCTCTGAAAAATTACAAAAACTCCCTGTGTTATGAGAAAATGGTAAAAAATTGCAAGGTGTTTGGCAGTATATATAGGGTTTTTAGGTTGCGTCGATGAGGCCTCATC
This sequence comes from Gnetum montanum, assembly GCA_015680685.1. Taxonomy (NCBI): domain Eukaryota; kingdom Viridiplantae; phylum Streptophyta; class Gnetopsida; order Gnetales; family Gnetaceae; genus Gnetum; species Gnetum montanum. The sequence continues at coordinate 721,043 of MNCI01015802.1, read as the reverse complement.
AACAGGGCCTTTTGACATGGTTGGCTACATCAATGAGGCCTCATTAATGCAACTATTGATCACCATTGACGATTATTGACTTTGGTCAAACTTACCAAATACAAAGAGTTTTTGAGTGAAATTCATGTCAAATGAAAGCTTAAAAGGCCAAGAATAGTATTAAAACATTAGAAAAGGATGTTGAAGCTCATAAATTTGAAAAAATGGAGAAAAATTGATGTGAGAGATGAATGAAATGAAAGATTAAGGAGCACTAAGAGGAATATCCAATGGAATATGTGAAAGACATGATCATGGCAATATCAAAGGTAAGGAACCTTAACTAATCAAGCCAAGAGCTATGCAAGTGGGTCCTTTCCATAGTAGGCTCATGCCCTTGTTGCCCTTGCATAACCTCAACTAAGGAGTCGATGGACCCCATAGTCGATTTAATGGCATGATATGTTAAGGACTAATAAGAAAGAATCTACCTAATAATTCCAACACATTAGACTAATACATATAGCATAACATAGAACTCAGTAGTACAATGTGTTATGGCAGCATGGATGGATGATAGAGAAGGTGGAATGGAGTTTTGAATTGAGGTCATAAGAAGTCTCTTGTGGAATGTTGTGTTTAAAATGACTTGGGAAGAACCATCCTCAGTCTAGACCAAAACCTTCCACTTTTAGTAACTTCACATCATCACTCTAAGACCAATCCACCCACTTGAGACACATGAGTGCTTCCACAAAACAACCACCATTTCACAAAGAGAGGAGAAGAGAAGTAGGAAGTAAGAGAGAGGGCCTTAGTTAGAGGTGAATTTTAGGCATAGGTGCATGTCTTTCCAGTCCCATAACTAGTGCTTGTAGCCCATTTATTTGTCCAAGGGGTGTGCTTTGAATTCCCATTATTTTTTTTTGAAATGGGAACCACACCATGCAATGACTTATTCGTATTTAAGGGGTGTGCTTTGAATTCTCATCATTTTTTGAATTTTCGAATGGGAACCACACCATGCAAAGACTTATTCAACTTCCTATCAGTGATTGATATGGAATGGTAAGAAGTCTATAAAAAACACTCAAGCATTCAAGCAAGTAGAAGAGTACAAAGAGTATTGAGTCTCCTTGAAGTCACACCCTTTACAAACCTTTGAATCCTTCCTAATTCTGGAACTACCAAGGTCATCGATTAATTAGAAGTTTCTTTAATGGAAGGAACCTTAAATTCCTAGAATAAAGAAAACCATAGAGTTCAATGGATGGGCAGATGTCGTGGACCCATTTCCTGTTCCATGAAAAGTAAACCATGTCAAAGTCATCAAACATCACAATTCAAAAATAGAAACTAGACATCGACAATCACAACATTACGCACAAACTATCATTAGTAAACAACAATAGCAGCATTGTGTTCTTTGACAATAAAGAAATTTTATTAGCAAAAATAAGGAAATATTACACTTGAACAAAAGAAAATAAAACAAAGTAAAGTATATAAGAAAGTGTAAAATAATTAAGAAAAGTTCAAAGATATTGACAATGGTGTAAAATTAGAAAAAATTGAAAATAAAAAATTGGTAAAATAAATAACTTGTAAAAATAAAAAAAATGGAAAATAAAAAAAGTAGAAAAATTGAGAAGCCATATAGATTGTTAGCATGGATGACCCTCTCCCCCACAACTAAGTTAGAAGGAGGAGATTCGAAAAATGGAACATGGTTGTCCATTTGTCAAGGTGGTAGTTGCACTAGCACATCTTGGCTCTAGAAAAGGCTTTACTTATTGGATGTTGGCCAACTACTTTTTATTTGGGCTTTCAAGCTTGTAGATTAACATGGCCCCAGAGGAAAAGGTTTGATCAATTATATAAGGTCCCTTCCACAATGTTTGAAATTTTTTCTTTTAGGGTACATGTGTGGGGTTCTAGTAAAAAACCTTATCTCGTAGTTGAAGTTTTACTTTTCTTATTTTAAGGTCATGACATTGCCTATTGAATGCCTTGTTCACCTCATTCAAGGATAAGGCCATTAATCAATTTTCATCTAGCATGTTTAGGTTGATCAATCTTTCTTTTCATGCTAGACTTTGGTCAAGATTTAGATCATAGGCTGTCAAGAGTGTACGAAGCTTAGACCGGATTAGGAGCATTGGAAGTTTTCCATACACTAACTCATAAGGAGAATAACCATATGAAGTTTCCATGTTGAATGATAGGCCTAGAGAGCATCATTAAGTGTTATGCTCCAATCCTTCCTATATTTGCTAATAGTACATGTTAGTATTTTTGTGATCTCCTAGTTAGTTACCTTTGTTTGATTGTTGGCTTGGGGGTGGTAAGGTGTTGTTAATTTATGTTCTACCCCCAAGAGTTGCATTAATTTTATAAAAGTGGCACTTATGAAATGAGTTCCATTATTAGAAATTAGTGAATGTGGCACCCCAAACCTATTTATGATATTTTGTTGTATAAATTACCAATAGTGGACATTGTACAATTAGTAATAGCTATTGCTTTAGCCCATTTTGTGCAGTAGTCAATTGCTACTATAATAAATGCCTTTCCATTGGACATGGATGTGATGGAACCCATGAAGTGAATGCCCTATATGTCAAAAGGTTCCAATGGTTGAATCCACTGTTGAGGATCTTCCATGTGAGCGGTCATCCCCTTGTCTCATTGACAACATTCACAAGACTTGATGCATTGGTGGGAATCCCTAAAGATTATAGAAAAATAGTATCTTGCCATTAGGATTTTTTTGACTGTGTGTCTCCCTACATAGTGGCCTCCACAATGTCCTTCATGAGCATCCTAGAGAACTTATAGTTGATCTTCATTAGGGATACACCAACAAATTAGGCCATTAGCACACACCTTGTAGAGGTGCCCATGAATTTCCATGAAATATTTAGCCTAATGAAGAAATTTTTGCTTCTTTTTGAAATCCAAATCTTGTGGCATCTCCTAAGTGAGAAGATAGATGAGGATGTCATTGTACCATATTGTTTTTATAGGCATGTATCCATTTATTGCTCCTATAAAGAGGATTTTGTTTAGAAATTGATCAGAGAGCAGGCTCTCCTCCTCTTTATTATCCCATCTTAAGTGAGAGAGGTGGTCAGTGACCACAATCTTGGTCCCTTTTCAATCTACCATCATGAGATTAAACTCCTGCAAGATCATGAGCCACTGTATGACACGAGGGCTCACTGTTGGCTTGTTCATGAGGAAGAGAATTGCACTGTGGTCTATGTGCACAAATACTTTGTAGTTAAGCACATAGTGCTTGAACTTTTCTAAAGAATACATCACTACCATTAGTTCTTTTTGCATTGTGGTGTAATTTAACTATGCTTTCACAATGCTTTGGCTCACACAGTGAATATAGTATGGCCATTTTTCATCATCCATCTACATGAGCATGACTCCTAAGGCATAGTTAGATGCATTTGTCATGATGTGGAAGGGTCTAGACCAGTCTTGTGCTCATAGGATTGGTGTTTCTATGAGTTTCTTCTTTAATTATTGGAATGCTTGTTCACATTTCTTGGTCTAGATGAAAGGTGCATCTTTCTTTATAAGCTCTACCAATGAATTTGTGATATTGGAGAAATTGTCTATGAATTACCAGTAGTAGCCATTGTGTCCAAGGAATGACCAAACATCTTTAATAGTCTCTGGTTGACATGTTATTCCTTAGATGACTCTTATCTTTTCTAGGTCTACCTTAATCCCTTTTTGTGAAATTCAGTACCCTAGCACAATGCCTTCTTGGACCATGAGATGGCTCTTTTACTAATTGTGCTGTAGGTTTGTCTCTACACATATCTTCAGTACTTACTCAAGTTGGTCCAAGGCTTGCTCAAATGTAGCTCCATAGCTGGAAAAGTCATCCATGAAGACTTCGACACCACTACTAATCTACTATTGAAAGATACTAAGGACCAAGTGTTGAAATGTTGCAGGGGCATTGCATAGGCCAAATGACATCTTACAATATGCAAAAGTCCCCCGGGGACTCATGAATGTTATCTTGGCTTGATCCTCTGGTGCAATTTGGATTTGGTTATAGCCACTATAACTGTCTAAGAAGCTATAATAACAATGCCAAAATATGGTGTATAACACTTTATCCACAAATGGCAAGGGAAAATGATTTTTAAATGTTATTATATTCAACAACCCAAAATCAATGCAAACCCACCATTTGCCATCCTTCTTTGGTACAATTATGAGTGGGCTAACCCATTGACTATTCACAATGGGATAGATGGACCTTGCATTGAGGAGTTGTTTAATTTCCTCTTTGACGATCTACTTCAATTTGGGGTTTAGCTGCCTCTGTAGCTACCTTCTAGGCTTATCCTTAGATCGATTCTTGTTAGCTTAAGATATGACCAAGCAAAGGCTGTTGGCCATTTGTTCATCACCTTCAACATCTTTTCTTTTTATTCAGGAGCAAGTTTGGCATTAATTATGACTAGTTTACCATTGTTTAAAAATGCATATTCCATTCCAGTTAGTAAATGTTTTAGCTCTAAGGGCTCCTGCTTGAAATTATCAGGGATTTCCAATTCTCCCTAATAGGTATCATCCTCTTCATCAGAGAGTTGGAAATGAACTTGTTCAATTTTGTCCATGCCTTCAACATAAGCACATGTTAAGCTCTCAATTGGTTCCATGCATAATGTGATGCTATTTGGATCAGCTATCAACCACTAGATGCCCTCCTATTTTGTGGCTGTTGCATACTTTGAACATTGATTTCTTGTGCATATTGATTGCATGCTTTAATGTGTGTACTCTTGATTAACCAAATCTTTTGCACACAATTGTAGCCATTATCATTGTACGTGATGCATGGAATACGCTTCTTCTCAATCTTACCTAGTTCATTTTTCTTGGATATTTTTAAAGATAGATCCCTTATACCCATACATGTGTTGATCATGCTTAACCAAGCTCTTCCCATAATGATGGGGAAGTCACTTTTGTAGTTGTCTACCTTGATCACTAGAAAATTAGTAGAATAGGACCACCCACAAACTATGGTTACAATGTCCTCTACTAATCCCAAAGGGATAATAATTAATTGATTTGCCAATTCTAGATGGATGTTGCTCTTTTTGAGAAGTGGTAGGTTCCAAGCCCTATACATGTCATGGGAGATGAGATTAACTTTGGAACAAGAGTCAAGAAGAGCCTTGCATAGCTCATGTCCAACGATCTGTAGGTAAATGAGTGGACTTTCTAGGTCAGATCTTTTTGTAGGAAGATTGCCAGCCTTGATCCAGTTGGAAATGACATGAGTTAGCATTACAATGTGAATCCGAGGTGACACTTGGTTTGAAGGACACTCAAAGGTGTTTAATGCAGAGGATGAGGGTGTTGGAGATGTAGGATGATTAGTCGGACTAGATTGTGAGGGTTAAAGAGGACTGTTGGGTTAGAAGAAGGGTCTTTTCCTTAATTGATTGTCTAGACCACTTGGCTGAAAAGCCAGTTATGAATGTATAGCACTCATAGCATTTTGTTGTTGCAGCTATGGAGGAATCTCACCTTGCATAGATGGAGTAGGAGGTAACTCGGTTGGAGTCAAAGGTATGTGTGTAGACTGATGTGAAGGGTGATATGGATATGAATATGGGTGTTCTCCTTGAGAAGATGGTGAATGTGTTTGGTGGTACTTTAGGGGGTAACAGTGATGCTGAAATGATGTATGACTTGTAGAACTTCTAGGGGAGATGGGCTGTTGAACATAGTACCTGTATGGATTTAGTTGCCTATAAGGGTATTATTGCCTTGGTAGTGGCATTCCCCACAAATGTTGTTGATACCACTTTTGGTATTTTTCATATGGTTGTGGAGGAGTTCCACTTGGGTAGTAAGCTTATTGTTGTTGGTGGAACTGCCTTAGATTGCCTTGAGGATAAGGTAATTGTCTTGGTGCTTGCCTACATGCTAGGTGAGGATTCAATGCATCCACCCCAGACTCTTGTAAGTGTAACACCACAAAGCAACATCCCTTTAGATGTTTGTATTGACAAATGTTACAATTTATTTCATCATTAGAGTTGAACTTCACAACTTCTTCTATTGCAGTAGCTTTGCCCTTATCTCTTTGGTAGGCATGTTTAGCTTTTTTTCACCTCCTACAATTATGATCACTATTTTGTTATTTGGATTCTTTGGCGATCTTCAGAGTAGTTTAAAATTTTTTTTCCAAAGAGTCCCATTTGCCAGAATATTAGAAATAAACTTTTGGACGGGTAAGGTTTTCTTATTCACCACTTCATCAAGTGGTGACTCCTCCTCATCACAAAATTGAAGCTCTCATTTTCTGATGGAAGGGTCCCTATTATACTCTTTAGCACTTTTCCTTTTTCATATCTCACCTTCTTCTTTTACTACCTACTTAATTAGCCCTTGGATCTAATGGGATCTCAGTTTAGATAATCTTCCTAGGGCATACACCCCAAGGGTTCTTCTTGTTTCTGCTCTGAGCCCATCTATGTCTGGTCAAGTTGTTCTCTCTAAGAATAACCATGACTAGGGCATTGATATAAGAGTGAATATTATCTACCCATGGTGGCATCCAAGGGTTCATGTATTCCTTGTTTCCAGCCTTGGATTTGCCTTCTCAGATTAGACACCCTATAGTTTATTTGGTATTTATCATTAAATAGCTCTAACATGGTACTCCATTAGTGAATGGATTCCAGCTCCAAATATTGGTACTAGCTTTTAACTTCATTGATGAGTGTCTTGGGAAAGAGTTTAAGTTTCTACCATTCATTTTCTATGTTTTGTAGGGCACAGACATCATGAAAAGCTTATAGATGTGTTTGTAGATCAGACTTGTATCCCCCCTCAAATCTTGGAATATTTTTCATGTGTAAGCACTTGATCCGACTATCTTTCATATGCCTAGTTGGAATTTTAACTACCTTTACAATGTTGAGCATACTTTGAGTCACTAATAGAGGTTCACCATCATCATTGTGTAGATGGTGCCAATGATGGTTTCAACCACCCCTTTGGTCTTGGTGGCCTTGATAGTCATTGTTATCTCGTTGATCACCTTCATAATGGTTATTTTGATGGTGAATTTTGTGAGAACCATTAGATGAAGAGGAATGTTTGAAATTAGATGAAGAGGATGAAGAGGAAGGTGGATCGCCACTACCACTATGATGTCTGCCACCACTTTTTCACTTATTACGGCCATCATGCTTAGATCCCTTGCTATTGTGATGCTTGCCTAAGTTCCTACCTTAGTTGTCACTTTTTCCTAAACCTAATTTATGAATAGTAGATTGAAAGTTTAGGTTCACACCCTTGCCACTAGTAATAAGGGGTAGGGAATCTTCATGTTGAGAATCTTCAAAGGGAGGATCCTCATTGTCATCTTGATCTAGTAGGAACAAGAGATTAGTGAAATGTTTCCCTTTCATATCTTCATGGAGCTTCTCTTGATGTCGATCTCACTTGCGTTGTGTTTCAGTGGAATAGTAATTTTGAGTGTCATAACCATCCACAACATATTCTTTGTGGAGATTTGCTATGCCCAACTTCTTAAGGGTTTGCAATAGCATCTCAGGCATAGATCTATCAAGGAGTAAGACGATGTTGCCCTCTATATCATGCCATTGCAGTTGTTCATCTTGATGTAGGATGAAGGTGAAGTTTGACATAAAATCATCTACATGAGTATATACCACTTTGCACTCTTGTGGGACTAGCAGTTTGACATCTTCGTGCTTGTAAGAAGAAGACATTTTGCAAAACAAAATAAAATTATCACTGTGCTTTATATTTCTATGTATAGCGGGAATGATATTGACCTTGAGGTTCATACAATGATATTAATGGTATTCTCTTAAACCTAAATGGTGCACATTTCAACAAAAAAAATCCCTAGTAACAGCACCAATGATGAGTGGTGAGGTACCCCCTATGTCAAACCATACGAATCACAAAGCGTTCATGTGTGATCAAGTCAAATTCTATCGACTTTGTCGTTCTTGGTGCACTAGTTCTTTAGGAAGTGAATTTTGCCTTAAGGTTAATCGTTGTCTTCCCAATTACACTTGTGATGCACATTGGTATGGTTAAGTGTAATTGAGGTATCTGATTTTTATCATTTTGTAGTTTTATGGTTTGGTATTCAAATGAAGATAAAAGTAATTGGATTAACTAATTCAAACTAACTAATTAGCTAGCATCTAACTAATCTGAACATAAGCATCTGAACCCACTTTCTATACACGTCTTGAATCCACGTATCCACTGTTGGGTAACAAACAACTATTCTACTAGGCATACTAAGCAATAATGCTACTAGGATTACCAAGCGAATACGTGTTATGCTTGAAGTGATTGTACTTATGTGTTTAATCTACCTTGCTTAATCACCTCATTAACTTAATTACTAAAAACATTTCATAAATAATTGCAAACATTAAATAAATTATTGAAAACATTAAATGCATAAATGAAATAACTAATCTATCCAAAGTGCTACAAGGTTTATTAGAAAGCTCATCTTTATTGCCACACACACTATCATGCTCAAGTACAACAATGCTCAAATAAAGATCCGTACACTTAATGACTCATGTTGCGGGCACTTGGGAGAAAAATTCTAACTTTCAAATGGAAAAACTGTAAGAGCTTCATTACAACTAAAATCTCTTATGCCATAAATGTGAGTGGTAGGTGTGTATTGATAGCCAAAAACCAACATTTTATTAACAAGGCCTCATCGATGTAGCCAATCGAAAGTGAATCATCAATTATCAATGAAATTTTTGAAAATTTCTCCAACTTCCCCAAAGGGTTAATGAATACAATGATGTGAAACCATCAAATTTTGAGAGTTAATCCTTTCAACACCCTTTAGAATGACTTATTAACATTAAAATACAAATAAAATAATGATTAAAATTGATTAAATCAACCATAATTACAACTTAGACAAGTGTAACTATCTTAAGAAGATAAGGTATCCAAATTGTTTCATGTTACACAACAATTCCTAACCCATGGTCATGTTGTGATTACAGATGGTGCCAAGATTGAAATGACCATAGGAGGAAGGGCCCTCTCAACCAAGGGAGTAACAACCCAGAACTAGAAGGGGCCAACAAGAACAGGCCCAAACCCTAGTAGAAGAAACCCATGTAATGGGACCTCTTCAAGAGGAGCCCGAAGTGGAATCTGTTTAATAGATTCTCGAAGAAGAAGTTGGAATAGAGCAAGTGCAGTGTGGGGAAGCACTAGGATCCATACCAAGGCTTGAAGCTAGACTAACACAAGCCTACCTCAACACCATCAAGCCCTTTAATATCCAACACTTAGTTCTCTAGGAATTAAACTTTGGGCCATTTTTAGATCATGCTCCAACATAAGTGAAAACACAATTGCAAATCTCTCCCATGTAGCCAGTCATCACTTCTAGTGGGGAGTGGTACATGGGAGAGATGTACCTCTTCTAGAACAATAGAAGGGTAGGCTCCATAGTGAAGATCAAGGACATTTAGTTGTCCTACTCAGTTGAAGTTATCGTGTAAGTTCTTGGGTTGCCTGATCCTAGAACACAATTGGTAGAGCTATCTAAGCAAGCTGACCTTGAGGCCAAAAAGGAGTGGATCTAGTGGTGTTATGGGGTTGACCATAAGGAATTTGACGTACTCACACTGATGGAACATGTATACTTCAAGATAGTGGCCTATTGCCTCAATCCAATGGTGAGGCCTAGCAAGGTGAATACCTTTTTCACCCAAGTAGGAGATTTCTAGTGAACCTTCTACAATTGATGTATTTAGAGATTGAAAATCATTTCAAAGAGAATGAATGTGGAAGGAAAATCCTTGCTTTTCCATGCCTCATCTAGAAACTTTGTAAAAGGGCAGGGATCATCTACTATGCAAATGACATGATTAGGCATTTTCCTATAGCCTTGTGGCCTAAAATGAGGAAGGATAAGACACCTATTGTGTTTAAAGAAGACAAGAAATAGTCACCACCTCCACTGTCTACTCAAAAAATAATGTCGAAGGCCCATGTAGCCATTGAATGCTTTCACAAAATCCAAGAACAGCTCTTGTGTAAGTAGGAGCAACGTGTAGGAACGAGTGTTGGAGACCCATCTGTATATTGACTTGTGATGAGTCACCTTAATGAGGTGGCTTAGAAAATTAGGTAGATGGAAAAAGGTGGATTGATATTCTCTACCCAACAAATGTAGTTGCCTATGAGATCGAATCCCAATGCCTAAGAGGTGATAGTTTCTCTATCTCAACACCATTTATTCCTAGAAATCTCTGGGAATGCCACCTTCTTTTTTGGTGTGCTTGGAGGAAGGTGAGGAGGCAACTGTATTGGTGATGTAGCACCAAGAGCAGGAGACTGCTACTGAAGTAGCTGCTAGCCAAATTTTTGAAGCACTTAATGCACTTACGGTGTCTATACTAAACATATTTGCAGTTCAAGATGTGTATATGTTCATAGGTGATGAGTGGCGAGGTACCCCTACACTCAACCATACGAATACGAGCATTACACGCACAATTTAGTCGAACTCCAAGGACTAAGTGCTTATGCGCCTTATGGAACACTTAAGGTTAATCAATTGTTGTCTTCCCAGGCTTACTTGTATTGTCACGGTTATATGATTAAGTAAGTCTGAGGTATATGATTTTTATGTCTTTTATCTTTTTATCGCTTATGCTAAGAGAGGAAAGGGTGAAGAGACTAAGTAACTAACTTTCACTAACTAAGCCTTAATCTTCCTAGCATCAGTATCCATTTCCACTTGCCGTAGACACCCTAAACTAGTGCAACACTATTGGAATTACCAAATGCTATTCGTTACTGGGTTACCAAGCATAGCACACGTGCTCAAAGTAGTCGTATTGAATGCACTTAACTAGGAGTTGAGGGTTGAGAGAGATTAATTATCTAATAAAGCATTTAAGCATTTAGCATTAATTAAATCCTAATTATCTTAGTCCATGCACTACAAGGTTTATCAAAAAGTTCATCTTTATTTC
>MNCI01015802.1:664289-708539 GCA_015680685.1 Gnetum montanum | reverse complement strand
GCCACTCCCACTACTTTATGGAATAATGTGGTGGAAAAAGTAAAACATAAAGCCTTGAAATGGGCCTCTAAACCCTTATCTCTTGCAGGTAGATTTATTGTGGTGAATCACATTCTGAGTTCAACTCATGTTTACTATTCCTCCTTTATGGCTCCTTCCAAGTATTCATTTCAGAACCTCAACAAAATTCTTAGGAATTTTTTATGGGGGGATAAGAACACTCATAAAGCCTTTCATCGAGTGGCTTGGGATATTTGCACCTTGAGTAAGGAACATGGAGGTTTAGGCCTCACCTCTATTGAACACCAAAGTATTCTATTGGCCTCCAAGTGGATCATTCGTTGCATGGAAGGAGATGAAGCTTGGAAGATCCTTTTTAGACATAACATATCTTCTCCTGGTATTCACCAAATATGGGAACAAACTCATTGGAGTAATTGGATCATTAGTGGAGGGTCACATAAGATCATAGGTTCCTTTTTGTTCAAACAAATCTGGAGATGTTAGAGTCATCTTAAAGGCCATTTACAATGGAAACCCTCTGAGTTAAGCCTAACTTCTCTATCGACCCACTCTATTTGGTGGTCTCCCTTTTTTAAGAAGAATTTAGGCTGTCTTTATGATGAATTCCCTCATAGAGCCAACCGTCTTGCTGCACATAATCTCCATCACGTTGCCCAATTATTCACAGTTAGCAATGACACTATTACCCTCTCTTGGCAACATGCCAAGGTAAAATGGGGATTTCAAAGAGAGGACACTCCCATCTATGAACATATTAAGCATGTTCTTACAAACTTTGGTGTTCCTAGACAACAGAACTCCTTGGTACGATGATTGGTTCTGGCCCGATGGCTCACCTTTGCATTCTTTACGCAGTGCTAAAGCCAAATCTTGGTTTCATGCACCAGACTTTCAACTCTCCATCTTAAATAGACGATGGGGAATGCATCTTGAGGATCATCAATGGAGAGCTATTTTTCATCGAATATGGACTTCCAAGGCCCAACCTAAGCATTGCTTCCTTTTCTGGTCTTTGATTCACCAAGGTCTTTCGATTGGACATCGGCTTCACTTCTTAGGTTTTGATTATCCTAAATGCAACATTTGTCAAGCTGACGATTCCTTTGAGCACGTTTTCTGGGATTGCCCATTCTCTCGTCAAATTTGGCAATGGTGCCACTCTCTTCAAATCTTTCTTCCTAACCATGATGTCAATTTCCCTTCCTGTATTCTCAAAGATGATTATGTTAAGAAACACCTTCAGAGAGCATGGAAAATCCTCTTATATGAGCTTATCTTCTTTATTTGGAAATGTCGCTTGGATGCTTGGTATCACAATACCACTTTCACTGAATTTGACTATTGCATGAAATGTTCTATTGCTAGCAATGTTCAACTTCAATGTCGAGAACTAGGCTTTACACATAATATTACCTTTTCTTAAGTAGAACCTATTTTGAGTTGATTATGTTAATTCTCATTTCTAGCTTTCGTCCCAGGGGGGTGCGAAAAGCTTTTTTCTTGTTACAAGTGACTGGGGGGTTATCTTGCAACTTTGGGCTCTGTTAAGGCTTTGGATTTTTGGTTCTCTTTATTCGTTAGTTGGTGCTCCACCTTAACAACCCCCCCATACGCGATATCGTGGCCCATGCGATATTGTGTCCCATCATACCCCCATGACTGAATGAAAACTCATCCTTGAGTTCCTTACAAAATATTGGGAAGGTATGGGATTATTGACTTGAATGATACTAATGGTGAATGGGGTGACATGTGAATGGATCATCATTACAATACATGACAAAATTAGTGTTCATGACAATAAGAGTGAACACTATACACAGCCTCATTTGGCAATTGAGAGAGAAAAGACAAGAGAGAGAGAAAGGAACAAGTCTACTACTGCCAATGCCAAGATTGTGTCTTTCGTTGTCCATCCATAAGTGCATCATCAATCTTGTTCCTTGCATAACTGCTTTAGCACTAGTCCATTCCAAGTGTTTCCTCGAGATCCAATCCATTGTTGTATGATTGCCATTTGCACACACAACACAGTATGATATTAGCAAGGGTAAATGAATCATAATGTAGTTAATACCTTGCCTCAGTGTAAGGTCCGTTGGTTGAGTTGTGATATGGCTGATATAGATCTAGAGATATAATACTGGTGACTACCCGAGGTGTAGGGGTTAAGAGAAAAAATCAAAAAAATTGGACCAAGACCCCCATGACTAAGAGCGAACCTCCAGTAGCGATAAAATGGAAAAAGAGAAGGAATAAGAAGGATGAAGAAAAAGAGATAACAATAATGCTGATAAAATGGATGTCAAAGATGGAAATGAACAACATAATTGGTGATTGCATAAATTTTTAGGGGAAAGAAATTAATGGGTGCAACAAATAGGAATGCTAGTGGGTCCTCCCCAAAGCAGGCTCATGCCTTTAATTCCCTGAAAATCCTACATTCAAAGAGTCCATAGGCTCTAGGAATGTCATTTGGAAATAAGAGTTAAAGTCTTAACCACAAGAGTTTACCAAAAAGAAAACAATGCATCCACCAAAATATGGACTATTGATACAATTGACAATGAGGTGATAAATGGAGGGAGAAGGATGGAAAGAAAAAAAATGGAATGGAATCTCAAGAACAAGGTGGTGTACAACCCCTTGTGTATTAATGGTTAATGTAACTTAGTAGATCTCATTCCAAATCTAGCCTCAAACAAACCACATCCAGTGACTTTGCATTAATAAATTTGGCCAATCCATCCACCCGAAGTGACAAGAATGCCTTCACCAAATAGCCACCACCATTTCGACGAAACAAAGGAGGAGAGAGTAGGAAGCAATAAGGGCCTTAGTTAGAGGGAACCTATTTATTTTAGTTTCATAACCAGTGCTTGTAGCCCAAGTAATTATTTTGTCTAAGGGATGTGCTTTGAATCCTCACTATTTTTTGTTTTTTTTGTGTTTTTTGCATGAGAACCATACCATGCAAAGACTTATCATTTTTATTTGATCAACTTCCTGATAATGTGGCAACATCAAAACGGTAAGAAAACTCAAGAAGAAAACATCCAAGTACCCAAGAGAATGGCCAGCACAAGTGCATCAAATCTCCTTGAAGTCACACCCTTTTCAATCCTTGAGTCCTTAGTTTGAGAAATACCCAGTCACCGATTTGTTAATAGTTCTTATTATTGAGAAAGGTGACTATACAGTTCCAAGCCAAGAGAGACCATAGAAATTCATGGATGTATGGATGATGTGAACTCATTATCTATTATATTAAAAGAATCATACCTTAGTATCAACATCATAACTTAAGGGTAAAAACCAAACATTGGCAATCAATGGAATACAGTTCATACCACCATTAGAGCACTTAGTAAGTGACAAATCAAACAAAGTAATCAAACACACAAAGAAATGAAAAAGTATAAATGATGTTGTAAAACAAAAACAAGAAAAGTTAAAGAAATTTGTAAATTAAAAATGTGTAAAAAAAAAAATTAAAAAGAACTAAGGGCCTCAAATGATTAGCATAGGTGGGCATCTCCCCCATGACTAAATTGAAAGGGAGAGATTTGAAATAAGGAGCAAGGTCGTCCTCTCTCAGAGGTATTATGTGCACTAGCTATTCTATGTTCATGGAAGGGTTTGGTTTGTTGCACATTGACCAATAATCTCTTATCAGGGCTTTCAGGTTTGTATATGGTCATTGGTCCTAAGGGAAAGGTTGTGTGAATGATGTAAGGTCCTTCCCACAATGTTTGAAATTTCATGCATTGGGGCACATGTGTGGGGTTCCAGTAAAAGACCTTATCTCTTGGTTGATACTTAACCTTTTAGATTTTTAAGTCATGATGTTGTTTGTTATGTGCCTTGTGCAACTCATTTGATGATAGGGCAACCAATCGATTTTCATCTAGCATATTTAGAGTTACCAATCTTTGTTTTTGTGCTAGATCAAGGTCAAGGTTGAGGTCACATGCCATGGATAGTGTATGGAGCTCGATTTGAATTGGAAGCCTTGGGAGTTTTCCGTACACTAACTCATAGGGAGAGTAGCCTATAGGGAGTTTCCAAGTGGAGTGGTATGCCCAAAGAGCATCATTCAATTTAGTGCTCCAATCTCACCTATATTTGCTAATTATTCTTGTTAATATTCTAGTAATGTCCCAATTAGTGACCTCGGCTTGGCCATTAGCTTGGAGGTGATAAGGTGTAGTTAATTTATGTTCAACCCCTAAGTGTTGCATTAATTTTTGAAAGGTTGCACCTATGAAATGCATTCCATTATCTGAAATAAGTGCACGTGGCACACCAAACCTATTTATGACTTGTTGTTGTACAAATCATGCAGTTGTAGATGATGTGCAGTTTGTTACAGCAACTGCTTTAGCCCATTTTGTTAGATAGTCAACAACAACAATGATATAAGCTTTTCCATTAGACATTGGTGTAATGGACTCCATAAAGTCTATTCCCCAAATGTCAAAGGGTTCCAAAGGTTGAATCCATTGTTGCAAATCATCCATTCTAGCAGTCATTCCTCCATCACATTGACAATGCTCACAGGATTGGACAAAATGATGGGCATCCTGAAATAGTGTTGGCTAGTAATATCCTACAAGCAGGATCTTAATAGCCATTTGTCTCCTTACATAGTGATCCCCACAAGGGCCCTCATGAGCATCCTGGAGAACTCTTAGTTGATCCACATTGGGCACACACCATCGAACCAAACCATCAGGATAGACTTTGTAAAGTTGTCCTTTGATCTCTATGAAGTACTTGGTTCTGTGAAGAAACTATTGTTTCTTCCTAAAGTCCAACCCCTGTGGTGTTTGTTGGGAAAGGAGATAGGTGAGAATGCTACTGTACCAATTCGTTCCCATGGGTTGGTCATTCACTACACTGGCAAAGAGGGCCTTGTCAGGAAAATGATCAGATATGGTGTATTCATCCTCTTTGTTGTCCCAATGCAATCGAGATAAATGATCTGCAACTACGTTCTCGGTGCCCTTTTGATCTATCATCGTTAGATCGAACTCCTGTAGGATTACCAACCAACGTATGATACAAGGGCTAACCATTGGCTTATTCATGAGGAACCTAATTACACTATGATCTGTATGAATGTACACTTTGTAGCCTAACACATAGTGCCTAAAATTGTCTAGTGTAAACACTATAGCCATTAATTCTTTTTCTGTAGTTGTATAGTTTAGTTGTGCACCGGCAATACTCTTACTTGCACAATGGATATAATAAGGGTATTTTTGTTCATCTAACTATGTCAGTACGGCTCCTAAGGCATAATTGGATGCGTCAGTCATTATATGAAATGGTCTAGACTAGTCAGGGGCTTGTATAATGGAAGTTTCTACAAGCTTTTATTTCAGAGTTTGGAATGCTCATTCACATTCCCTGGTCCATTCAAATGGTGCATCCTTCTTCGTTAGTTCTACCAATGGTTTAGCAATCTTGGAGAAGTTCTTAATGAATCTTTGATAGTAGCCAGTGTGTCCAAGGAATGACCAAATGTCTTTCACAGTTTTCGGTTGTCGGGTGATTCCTTGGATGACCCTAACTTTCTATGGGTCTACCTCTATTCTTGAATGTGAAATTTTATGCCCAAGTACTATGCCCTCTTGGACCATCAAATGGCTTTTCTACCAGTTGAGCCTTAAGTTGGTTTCTACACATCATTTTAACACTTGCTCTAGTCTGTCCAGGGCTTGATCAAAGCTTATCCCATAAGTGGAGAAGTCATTCATGAAGACTTCTACTCTGTTTCCTATCTACTATTGGAATATGCTCAGAACTAAACATTGAAACGTGGCAGCGGCATTGCACAAGCCAAATGACGTTTTTTTATATGCAAATGTTCCCCAAGGACTGGTGAACATTATTTTGGCTTGATCTTCTAGTGCTATCCGTATTTGGTTATATCCACTATACCCATCAAGAAAACTATAATAGCAATGCCCTACTATAGTGTCCAAGACTTGGTCAACGAATGGCAATGGAAAATGATCCTTGAATGTTGCCATGTTTAGCTACCTAAAATCTATACACACCCTCCATTTGCCTCCCTCCTTAGGTATGATCACTAGAGGACTAACCCATTTACTATCAGTAATGGGGTATATGAACCTAGCCTTAAGAGATGTTCTATCTCATCTTTTACTATTTGTTTCAATTTAGGGTTCAATCGCCTCTGTGGTTGTTTTCGAGGTTTCATGGAGGGGTCCGTGTAAATCCTATGCTGACATATCCTAGGGTCTATTCCAGTTAACTCGAGGTATGACCAAGCAAAGGCTTTTGACCACTTGTTTATCACATTCAGCAGTCTCTCTTTTTTTTGGGAACAAGTTTTGTGTTGATGATTACCGATTTTCCATTTTCAAGGGTCATATACTCCAGACTAGTGGGTAATGGTTTCAAATCAAGGGACTCTTATTTAAATCTCTCAGGAATTTCCAACTTTACCCAGTTGAAGTTTTTGAGGCTAAGGTTTGGAAGTTGGCAACAAACTTGCTCAAGTGTGTTTGTGCTTCCAATGTAAGCACTAGTTATTCCATCAGTTAATTCCATGCATGTTATCGAATTACTCTCTTGATTAGCCATCAGCCATGGGGTGTCCTCTTATCATGTGGCTGTTGCATACAGGCACCTTTGTATATTAATTTATTGTGCACATCGATCGCATGTAAGCAATGCTAAACTTTGCATAACCCATGATTTCTGCACAAAATGACACCCTGTGTCACTGTATACGATGCATGAAATTTTCTTCTTCTTGATCTTTCAAAAAGGATTCTTCTTGGATATTTCCAGGGAAAGATCATGGATCCCTAGGCATGCATCTATAGTGCTCAGCCATGCTCTTCCCATTATTATTGGGAAGTCCCCCTTACCATTGTTTACTTGTATCACTAGGAAATCAGCTAGATATGACAACCACTCATAGTGGTAATGATGTCTTTCACCAGTTCTAAAGGGACAGTGATGGACTGGTCGGCCAGTTCAAGTCGAATATTACTCTTCCTTAGTGGAGGCAGGTTCCAGGCTTTGTACATATTCTGTGATATTAAGTTGACTCTGGAACCTGAATCCAGAAGAGCTTTACATGGTTCATTCCCAGTGACTTGGAGGTAGATTAGAGGACTTCCAGGATCAAAGAATTTCCTAGGAAGGTGTCCCACCTTGATCCAGTCAATGACGGTATGTGTTAACATAACCATGTGCGTTGAGCTCTGTTTTTGATTTGAAGGAGGTCCCAAAACTTTATTTGGTATGGAGGTGTTTAGATGTTCAACCACTTGTGATGGTGAGGGCTTAGTTGGATTGTTGGTTCTGAAGAAAGGTCTTTTCAACATAAGATTATCAGAACCAACTACAGTTTGAGTATTCGAAGCCCTCGTGACATTAGGTTGTTGTGGTTGAGTGGGGAATACCCCTTGCATTGTTGGAGCGGTTAATAGTGGAGTTATTAGTGTAAGGGTTGAGGATGGATTCAAAGGATGGTATGCATGTGGTGTGTCTCTCTTAGGAGAAGGAGTCTTATAGTACTCCTGAGCTTGGTAGTGACGTTGTGGGGTAACGTGACCAATAGAGTCACTTAGAGAGATTGGCTGCTGCACGTAGTAGCCATATGGATCCGATTTCCGATAAGGGTATTGTTGCCTTGGTGGTGGCATCTCCCATGACTATGGGTATTGTGATTACTGGTGTTGCTCAATAGGTTGTGGTGGAGTTCCATTTGGATAATACATTAGCAGTTGGTGGAACTGCCTCAGGTTACCT
Source organism: Gnetum montanum (assembly GCA_015680685.1). Lineage (NCBI taxonomy): Eukaryota > Viridiplantae > Streptophyta > Gnetopsida > Gnetales > Gnetaceae > Gnetum > Gnetum montanum. The sequence continues at coordinate 700,721 of MNCI01015802.1, read as the reverse complement.
TGGGGATAAGGTAACCTTTGAGGTGCTTGTCATTTGTTATGTCACGTGTTAAGTGCATACACCCTGGACTCTTGCAGATGTGAGATTATTAGGGAACATCTCTGAGGATGGTCATATTAGCATGTTTCACATCCACCATCATCGTCCATATTTGGAATTCACAACCTCTTCGATGATAGTCATTTTACCATTACCTTTGTTACGTGCATAGTCCAAATCCCTCTTCTTTTTCTTATCATGGTCACTACTTCGCTCCTTAGACTCCTCTATGATTTTTAAAATGGTTTCAAATCTACTATCTAAGGAGTCCCACATCTGATCTACCTTAGCTGACACTTCTGTTGTTAATTTTTGAAGCGGCAAGGTTTTCCTACTCACCAACTCTTCGAGTGGTGACTCATCCTCCTCCTCATAGAATCTCACTCCCCTCTTTCAGAGGGAAGGATCACGATTATACTCTTTCACGCTTTCTCTCTTACGTAGCTCTCCTTCTTCCTTAGCTACTTGCTCCAACAATCTATGAACCTCATGGAACCTAAGTTCAAATAATCTCCCTTGGGCATATGTCCCAAGGGTTCTCCTGGTTTCATGTCTTAGCCCATCTATGAGATGGCGTGTTGATCTTGTTGTGTGTAATCATGGCCCGGGCAATGATGTAGCCCATGGCAGTATCCAAGGGTTCATGATTACTCTGCTTCCATTCTTGGATCTACTTCTATAAGTTCGACACTCAGGAGTATGTCTGATATTTATCGTTAAATAATTCTAACATCGTACTCCACCTTCGAATGGATTCTAGTTCTAAGGACTAGTACTAGCTTTTTGCTTCTTTTATGAGTGTCCTTGGAAATAACTTTAACTTTTACCATTCGTTTTCAATGTTCTGTAAGGCACAGGCATTGTGAAATGCTTGTAAGTGATTTTGCAAATCAACGTTGTATCCCCCCTCAAATCGTGGGATATTATTCATGTCTAGTCTCTTGATCTGGCTATATTTTTGGTGCCTTGTAGGTATTCTAACGGCCTCTATAATGTCTAACATGCTTCGGGTTGCAAGTAGGGGTTCATGATGGTCATTTCTCTCATGGAGTTTATGATGTCTATGCGGTTCCCTTCCCTTCTTCCGTGTCGTGATTCCCTAGAATGCCCTCATCCTCGCTCTTGACTCTCTCGTTGAGGTTTCTCATTTTGTGTACCCTTGTCTTCACAATGAGGTTCTTTATGACTACATCCCGATGTTGAAGGAGAGGGTGAATGTTGCGATGAAGGGGAAGAGGAAGGAGAACCATCGTCATGATGATGTTTCCTACCTTCCCTTCAGTGATCTCGACCCCGATTATGATGATGATCAGAATGCTCGTCCTTATCTTGTATTTGTGTTCCCTCATTGAACACTTAGTGTTCATGGGAATCAAAACCAGGGTTGTGTATCGTGGAGTGAAGGTTTTGATACACCACCTCCTCACTATCATTAGTAGGGGAAACATCATTTTGTGGAGAACCTATTGAAATAGGTTCACCACCCTTAATTTCTCTTATGATGGGCGAAGCATTATGGGGTCCTTTACCCTTCAACAATGTGTGGTAACTCTCCTACTGTGAGTCTCGTTGATGTTGTGCTTCTATGGGATGGTAGTCCCTTACGTTGTAATCACATGCAATGTACTCAGTGTATAATTGTGACATGCCAATTCATGCAAGGACACGAAGGAGCATGTTGGGGACAGCTCTATCTAGAGGCAACACTATGTTACCCTCCAAGTCTCTCCAACATAGTTGTTCATCTTAATGGAAGAAAAAGGTAAATTCAGGTATATAATCATCGCGATGAGTATATACCACACTAAATTGTTGAGGAACTGGTGGATTTTAGTTATGTGTGTTGTACCGCCAATTGTCTCTAGTGTTGATCCTAGGCGGTGAAGTGCTTTTGTGTGGAGAAGAAGACATTTTAGTCTTGTTCAATGTGCTATTTACTGTCATGTTATTTTTTTTCTCTTCATTAACCCTAAGGGTTCGTTTTAGCTCCCAATGATGCAAATGATTTTCTATGTTCTACGTAGCGCACAAAAAACTAAGTCCCCGACAACGGCACCAATGATGAGTGGTGAGGTACCCCTACACTCAACCATATGAATATGAGCGTTACACGTGCAATCCAGTTGAACTCCAAGGATTAAGTGCTTATGCGCCTTATGGAACACTTAAGGTTAATCAATCATTGTCTTCCCAGGCTTACTTGTATTGTCATGGTTGTATGGTTAAGTAAGTCTGAGGTATATGATTTTTATGTCTTTTATCTTTTTATCATCTATGCTAAGAGAGAAAAGGGTGAAGAGACTAAGTAACTAACTTTCACTAACTAAGCCTTAATTGTCCTAGCATCAGTATCCATTCCCACTTTCTGTACACACCCTAAACTAGTGCAACGCTACTGGGATTACCAAACGCTATTCGTTACTGGGTTACCAAGCATAGCACACGTGCTCGAAGCGGTCGTATTGAATGCACTTAACTAGGAGTTGAGGGTTGAGAGAGATTAATTATCTAAGAAAGCATTTAAGTATTTAACATTAATTAAATCCTAATTATCTTAGTCCATGCACTGTAAGGTTTATCAAAAAGTTCGTCTTTATTTCCATACACAAATGTGTGCTTAGGTACAATTTGCTCAAATAAAGATTCGTTCACTTTGAGACTCCTACTACGGGCACATGGAAATTATTCTACCTTTGGAATGGTAAAACTACCAAAGTTTAGCTAAGGGTCTAAATCTAGATGATGAAACAAGGGAAAGCTGCCTCTTATTTAAAGAACTGACAATGGGCTGCAATATCGCGTACGTGATATCGCAGGGGCCGATGCGATATCACGGACGCGATATCACGACCCATGCGATATCGTGTCCCATCAATAGGCATGATTAGCGGAAGATTGAGTGTAGCCTAGCATGAAGAGTTTTTGGACCAACTAGTGGGGATTGGGCAACTGATTCTAGATATCTTCAATTTTCCAAACAACATTACTACAACCTAGTGAGAGCTACTAGAAGCAAAGGGCAAATGCATCATCTTGGAGGGGCAACTTGAAACAACTTAAGCATAAAACTAACACTTGGCCATGGAAGTTGCTGAATTGCATGCCCATTTTGCTGGCCCTACACTCCTCAACCCAACAATAACTAAAGATGAAGCTTTTCAACAACTTTAAGAATAATTAAAACAAGTTGAGGAGGAAACGGTGACAACCATCTTCAACTAGTCTATAGTAGAAGCAAAAACCTACTCGGTTCAGAAAGACTTGGTTCAAATGCACCAAGAAAATAAATCACTAACTGCAGAAAATCATTGCTTGTGCAATGTTGATACATAAAAACAACAGATGTAGGAATTCATTGATTAATAGTAAGAGCAACTCACTAGGGTAAACATGAAATTAAGGAAATTGGTCATGGAGAATCGTAATTTGTCTATGGAGGAACTCCAAGCCTTACACCAGAAATCTACCATTGAGATTGCTACTTGGAAAAATGAGGCTCTTAAATTTGAAAGAGTCAAGAATTACTATAGAGACTAGGTTGACTTGTAGAAGGAAGTGAATGAGAAGCATATTCAAATAGCTAAGGAAAAAGTAAACAAGGCCCTCTAGCAACTCTAGCAAGGAAGAGAAGTGTGATAGTTCATCATTGATGGAATAGATGCCTATAATAGAGCAAAGATCCACCTAAAGGACTTGCAAATTGAAGAAATGACAAAGTATATGGAATTGGCCAATCTCCACTATGCAAACTTGGCAATGCTAACTACCAAATGGTTGTGGTCAGAATTTGAAAAGTAGGTGGCTATCTCGTACTTGCTATCTAAGTCTAAGTTCAAGCACCACAAAGACACCAAACAAAAGCTTAAGATAGTAAACACTGAACTTGAGGTTCTTATGGCACAATTCATCGATCAACGATCAACTATCGAGAACTTGGCCAAGATAATGAATGATTACTAGGAGATGAAAGATGTAGTTAGAGCATTTGACATCTAGCACAAACAATTCATTACTTGGTTCATTAATGCCAAGGAGCTATTTCTAGTAATTCCTTGTCCTTAGAATGTGCTCGTTTCAACCCACATTGGCAAAGTTGCATGGATAGTGCACGATCCCATGAGTAAGGAGGAGAAAATGAAAGCATTGCTAGATGCTTTTCACCTCCCACTAGAAATTGCAGCAGTAGTAGGACAACCGTAGCCACCTCAGTCACTGCATGTGCTTATATCTAGTGAAGGTCCAACCTTAGGAACCTCCACTACCTAGGACTATTTGATCTTCCCAACTGACTTCATGCCATCAGAGGACATGTTGTTCAATTTTGTAAAGTCATGTCATGGTGTTTAATTTTGTGTTATGAACACCATAATTTTTTGTAATGTGTTGATTTGTACACTTGGGTACTCAATTTTGTCGAGTCAATTTGTTGAGTTTAGAGTCAATCAGTAATTCCATACCTTCCCAATTTTGTAAAGAAACTTGTGTTAATCCATGTGTATGGTTAAGTGTGACTGATGTATAAGATATTTATTTTTATACTTTTTATTATTTTCTTTGCTTACAAAATGATTAAGTAAATAAAGATTTGATATTTAAATGAATTAGCTAATTAACTACTTAATTAACTAACTAGCTGAAACGTGGAATCTTTGCTTTCACTTTTTATACACATCCTAAACATATACTAATGTTGTTGGGTTACCAAGTGTCTATTATTGGGCATACCAAGTATCCATGGCTGGGATTACCAAGTGTTAATATGTTCTGCTTGAAGTGATCGTACTCATGTTGCTTACAAATGATAATATTAATTGTTTAATAATAAGAAAGTAAATTGCATGTAAGGTAAATTGTTGGAAAGTAAGGTTATGTTAATCTAGGTGCTACAATGGATAGAAGAAATCTCAGTTTTATTTTTGTTCATAAAAATGTGTCTAGGTATATGTACACTCAAATAAAATACTGTACAATCACTTGAATCCATGCTGCTAGCACTTAGAGGGAAAAATATTCTAACTTCTACAAGAAGAAACTACAAGAGTTTAGCTACGGGAATGACTCAAAGGTTTCATAAATGCGAGGGGTGTGCACATTTATATAGGTAATGCCTACATTAACGTCGACATACTTGAGTTAATGTATCCTGAAATGCATCAATGGAGATACTTCGACGAGCCTGCATTGATGCAGTTGTCTTATTGATGTTTCATCACAAAGGAGATAATGTATGCTACACAAGAAAATGGATGGTTGCATCAAGGAAAATTATGGCTTCAGTCATGAAATATTGTAATAGAGGATAAAAGGCTATTCTAGAAAACTATAAAAGAAAAAGTCTTGGCTAAAGTTTGGTTGAACATACCAAGGGAAAAACATTTTTATTTACATTTTGTTAGAGGAAGTTTGTTATCTTGTACTTAAAAGTATCTATTCTTAGTTATTCCTATTCATTTAAGGAATCAAAATGGTAGAGCAAGAAGGAGCTCTCATAATCTCTTTATTGAAACAAGTAGTTAGATTAATTTACCAAGAGAAGAGCATGTTTGTAGATTGTGCAAATAAAGCAAAGAAGATGATGAACATATATATTTTTTTATTTTTTAGCTCACATTCAAATGAGTTATCTTATCAATTATAATTTAGTGATTGTTTTTTTTTTTTTTGTTAAAAAAAATTCACCCTATCTAAAGCACTACATCAATGATGTTTTCAACTTTTTTTACAAAGGCTTTGTAATTGTCCAACAAATCCTTTGTGATCTCCCAACATAATAAAAATATCTAGTTTTCAATTTCCACAAAATTTAATTTTTATTATATTAAAGAGCCAATTAATTTTCTGGCCCATCGATTCTTTTGAGAAAAGAAATGGAAGCCTAACTGTAAACCCGAATTTCAATTATAAATTAATGAAACCTACATAATTTCACAAATAAATAATACCAGTCATTTCGGATTTCTTGGATTACTGTCTTTGGGCAGGATAAGGAAAGGCGTTTCAAAAATGACATTGAACAAACCGTGACGTCTTCTACTTAAACATAAAATATTTGGTGCGCTGTTTCTCTCTTTGTAAGTTTGTAGCAGACCATCGAACTTTTGCAAAGGATTAAAAAAGAGAAATATCTGCATAAAGGAGCAGGTAAGACAGCAGATTGAAATTAGGGAGACGGTGCGCAAAATTGGATTCTAATTTGCAAATCTATGAGGTTATAGAGCTATTAGATGAAGATGAAGGTTTTGGTGAGCTAGATCCGTCTAACGGTTTCCGGTGGAGATACTGTAGAAGGAAATCCGCTTCTTTTAAAGGACTAAAGTAGCTTTTATAAAATAAAAGGTTTGTTAGATAGCAGTAGAAGCAGAAATAGACGCAGAGGGAAATCTTAGCGTTATTGTGAGAGGTATGCCGGTTCAGTAACCCTTTGCTTGCTTTCATTCTCAGAAATACAATATTGAATGTTGGATCAGACAAGTAAATCACAGGTTTCTTCAGAAATTCCAGATTTTGATTCTGCATTCACAGCACAGGTGATGTTATATTTTTTTGCCAGCGCTTTTGACTCTTGCTTTTCTTAATATTTTTTTGTCTTTCAATCTTTTTTTACCATTCTTACGGTTCTTACCTTTGTTTCTTCGTATATCGATTTTGCATCTCGAGGACTCCGTCCTGCTTTTATCATGATTTTATACTTCATCTGGATCAAGGGACTATGATCTTTAGGGTAAATGCAAATTTTTCTACTCGTTAACCTTCATACTTATTCTTTTTCTCTTGCGTGCTTTATCTTGTGCTTTTTTCCCGATCCTTGTCCAGAATTATTAGATTTGATAAATAATCGAGTATGATCGTAACTTTTCTTATTATGCTGTTCGTAGAATTTCTTCTCTATATTATCAGGATGAATAATATTATAAAGTGTTCAGTATGTTCAACGCTTGTTTCAGAGATTGGATCTCTGTTTCCTTTTTATTGAACTGCCATGGCCTGTGCATATTTATGATCAACTGCCTGATCTAACCTCACGTAAGCTCTTTACGTAATCCTTTTTGATTTCAATATTCTTCCTAAAGGTTTTCATACCATTATTAGATTTAATGATTTTCATGGGATTTTATTTTTTCTTGTTTGTCCGCCAGCGATTTTGAGTGTTCAGGGGCTGCAACAGTGCATATGAATTGATTTCCTTTCTTGCAGATTATTACTAAAAATAGTTGTATTTATTTCCTTTGTAACTCCTGGATTGCCGGTAGATTATAAGACCATGACTGCATTTTTAAATGATGTTTGTTTACCGTACATAACACACTAGCTGTCTCTGTCTATTCACTTCATTTTTTTTTCACCAAAAGCTGTCCTGATTTCCTTGAATATGTCATTTTCACTGGCCTTCTGTTTCGGAATTCTTCATTGTAGTCAGGATTCTTTAAGATGCAGTAGAGTTTATTTCCTGCCCCCAGATAATCGAGTTGTTATCAAGATTGACTTTTAGCCTTTCAGCGTTATTTCTGATCCTTAGAATATTGGTTAAATGTTAATTTTTTTTCTACTTCAGTGAAGAGGATAAAATGTTTTGGTAATTATATACATTGTGTTCTTGCTTCGTGGAAGATATCTTATTTATTATTGTTTATACAGAGGTTGAATACGGCAATGGAGGAACCTCAAAAAAATCTTTTTGATTGTCTTCCAGAAGAGCTGATACAGATGATATTTGATGCTATTTGGGATTGCAAAACTCTTGTCCGATGTATGGTAGTCTCCAAAGCTTTCTATCATTATGCAGCTGGCATATCATCTTTATGCATCGTTTGCCCTGATAACTACCGTACTTATGAAGAAAAGCTGAAAATTATTTTTTCAATGGTGAAAAAATTTAGACATCTAAAAATATTGGTTGCAAGAGTAGGCCATCCTAAGGATGAACCTGCTCCTTGGTCACGCTGCATGCGCTATGCTGAAATTGGTTCTTCTGTGGAGAAATTTATGTTTATGGCTGCAAAGGGTGGAGATTTTGCAGAGTTGGACAGCGCTCTTACCCGTTTGGAATTTTCTTCAGTTTCTGATGCCTTCAGTTTGAATGGAAATTTGACACCCAACAAAGTAGATGAACATTCTGATCAGATTGGTAGGACCTCAATCCCTGCGATGGAAACTGACAACGGAAGAGAAGCTGTTGACGCCATCAAGTTTGGAACAGGTTATCAAAGTAATCATTCTCTCAATGTAAGCTCTGGACTCTTATGGAGTCTTTTCCTACAACGCAGGCTTCGGTTTCAAGATTGTCCCAGAAATGGACAACTCTCAGACTTCAGTCTCAAACAAGTTATAGCACCAACCAATGACGTTATGAAGCAGATGCTTCCTGTTATTCATTTTGCCATTTTGCATGGACTGAATGAATTCAGGGATGTGATTCCTTTCTTTGTTTCAAATTTTCCAAAACTAAGGAGATTTTTGCTGGTTGATTTAGTTGAGAGTGTCACTATTCACTTGAGACATCATCAGTTAGATGAGATTCGCATTTTACATATGCAGGACATGGCAGAGTGGGATAGATTTGAGAGGGATCTTACCCTTCATGAAGAATTTGTTACACGGGAGACATTTGACAGATCAGAAACAGTGGGAAAAAAGCATATAGCTGATAATGCACTGGAAAGCAAATCTGACGCGTTAACACACCAGGAAAAAATTGAAACAAATCATGAGCTAGAGAGTGCATGGAAATCCGAAGACAATTTTGGTAATGGAAAATTGTCCCTGGAATCTAATGCCAATAGCCAAAGAAAGGGCAAAGGATTGCTGGGTGAACTTCATGACATTTCTGGAAGCAGCACAAATGCCGTTGAAAATTCTGATATCAGAATCCGAAAATATAGATCTTGCCCCAAGGCAAAGGAATTAATATCACACAAGTATCAGAATTTTCAAGGTCTGTTCCATGCTCACGCTAGCAGGAAAAGTCGAATGGAGGAGGAGGAACCATTCCCTGGAGATGGGTTAATTTTTTCTCCATCCAAATTATATAATTCAGATATATATAATCCTTGTAGTTCCAGTTCAACATTTCAAGAGCATGGTCATCAGCTTGTTGCTCGACCTTTGATACGTGAACCACTTCGTACTAACCCTGACTCGTATAAGTCAGATGATCAGGACAATCTTTTGACCAGCGGCAGTTTATCAGAGAAAGGTTCTGAAATAAATGTGTATTGTTCTAACAGAAATAATCATGGAGATACTTATTGCAAGAGAATAAAGGAGACCAAGAAACATATTTCAAAAGTTAAAAGATCTGAATGCTCAGAAAGCCATATAGAATGCTTTCCTGAGCAAAGTAGTTATTTCAGTTATTGCAGTGTGGGGAGTAATGAGAGGCAAGAATATGGCCAAAAAAGGATGGAAAACATTAATGAATTTCAGAGTGGTAAGCATTATGTAAGCATAAGTGATCCTTTAGATGTAAATAATGGCATTGTCAATATTGGAATTGGGGAGCGTGAAGACCATATTGGAAGTCCTCGCAAAGTTTCAGATAATTGGTCTAGCAGGTTAGAAAGTCCTAGAAACAATAAAATTCATGGTTTGGAAGGTGAGAGCTGTGGAGAAACAGAATTTTTCAAAAGTGAATCGTCCTTTACAACATCTGCCCTTGATGCTACCAATATACCACAGCAGCCTTTCACCAATTCATGCAGATTCCATGGACAGATGAACACTACGATTGGCTCCAGAACTAAGAATAGTACGGCATATGCCTGTCAACAAACTTTTGCAAAGAATGATAGGTTCAAGATTCTGGCTGAGAAGTTCATGGTCAAACAGAGAATTTTTGAAGATGCCAATTTATGTTACCCAACAACTGATGCAGGGACTCCAATTGAAGAAAGAAAGTGCCATCAAGATATCAGAAAAGGATCAACATCTGGATCTATTATTAGGAATGTTGGCCCCTTTTTCACTAGCCGGGAAAGATTTGTCCCTGAAAGAGAGAGATGGAAATGTGTGAGACGACACAGGGATACAAGGCGAGTTATACGAATTTCAGAAGATTGGAGGAGAGATTGGGATGCACAGAGTATAGCAAGGAATGCATTTCAAAAAAGGAAGAACGATCTTGAAAAGGAAGCTCTTTCATTTGATTATAGTTTTTGGAGGGCTGAACAAGTAGTCACTGAGAACTACAACCTCTCTGAGGTGTCAATGTGTATTGCAACATTTTCTGCAAAACCGCTTGGAGAGGCAGATATTGAAATATTGTCATGTGCAGGGCTTGCAGGGCCACTTCTTGCTGCTACAGTCTCTTATGTGAACAAAAATCATAGCTCCCATAATCTCTAGCAATGCAGAATTTGGATCTTATCATTTTAAAGCAATCATGAATATTTTCTTGCTTAATAGCCTGTAGAATATGTTGCTCGGAAGATCTTTTATTACCTGGAATAAAAATGTTTATAGCAAAATAATACAAATTAACTGGGTTTTCATTTTGCGCATGAATTCGGTTGCCTTTAAATGGTGACCTTTAGACACAGCTTGTTATTCAAGGGGATGCCGGCATGCCTTATCATTCAGCTTCCCTATGCATTGCCAGATTTAATATAATTGTAATATGAAATTTCAGTTACAGTTAAAAACATAGCATGAGGTTACTATGACAATATGTTGGATAGATGCAGAAGGGATTATAAAGATCATTCATAATAAGATCGGTATTCTTTCCAAAGTCGTACACAACTTGAAGCCAGAAGTTTCTTCGGTTGTGCAATGAGTCTATCTTTAATTTTATTTTTCATAATTGTTATGATCGCGTAGAGGCTTCTTGAACATTACTCGTATTACATGTTTGAAAGAACAGTTTAGTATTTTTGTAATTCAGTGTAATCATTGAAATATAATGCCTCCAAATATTCACGATGCTTTATGGTACATTCCGCTCTGCAGCCTAGATGATACGCTATTGTTTGTTGGAATTTGGGTGACTTGACTCAGGTAGTTTCTGAAATCTTATTATAAAGGTTGTGAAGAACCTATATTTTATCATTGTTTGCCTCATTATATCTAGATAGTGAAACAAGAAGTTTGTTTTAAGAAAAACATATTTTGTTGGTGGATCAAAGGTTGTTTTCATTTTCATTTAGAATAAGATGGGGGAGTGTGGAGATCATTATGGGTTTCATTCTATCTTAACCATCACTAAAAAATTACATAGCCTTAATTCCATGTAAACATTGTCACAAGGATAGGTAGGCTTGTTGGTCCACTACCCCTCTCTAAGGTTTAGGGTTAGTCATACATAGCTTAGGACTAGTCTTTGTGTGGAGTTGTATTGTGGCATGTACGTTTGTCCAAGGTCTTTATGTGTGTGCATTGCCAAATACATTCTTACTATGCTTCTAACCTTTACTAAAGGGTGTTATTACTTTTATTATGTTGCAAGTGTTGTGAATGTTGAAGCGTTGTCCACCTTGAGTTTGTCCACCTTGAGTTTGTCCTTCTTTCATAGTTGATCTGGGATTGTTGGGTGGTGTCATGCAATGCTTTCAAGGGCAACATTGCAAAACTTAGTATCAGAGCCATAGTTCGTGGTTCAAGGTTGATGGTGGTCTATGATTTGTGGTTTGAGGTTCATGCTCGTGGTTCATTACTCATGATTATGTGTTCCTATGATGCACAACTAGAAGAGCAAAGGGAGTTGAAATCTTAACAATGCTTCAACAATGGGCCAATTGGGGATGATAATCTAGAAGATTGGATGCACTAATGTGAATACTTGGATGATGAGGTGCCTTTTGAAAGGGATTATGATGATCCTCTAGAAAAGGCGTAAAAATTATGGAACAAGCTATTGGAGGTTGATAGTGTGGTTCTTCCCTTGCTTATTGTTGAGCGGCTGAAAATGGTCCATGGTATTGTGCAAAAAATGAATGTGTTGTACTTATGGAAGCTAAATTTAGGCGTCAAGCACAAGCTCTCCGTCACAAATTTTTTTTTTGCTACGAAATAGTATGGAGAAAATGGGGGATGTTGTTGATGCCGTCCAAGTATGTATGGGGGACATTTTGCAAAGGTTGATGATCCTAGAGGTGAGGAATGAAAAACTTGAGGTGAGAAGTGAGATGCTCAAGGACAAGTTAGCAGTACAAGAAAAAGTAGCCATGTTTGGTCTAGGTCATCTGGATCAAAATTTCAGGCCAAATACCTCAAAGCCTACAAAGGTGATCAAGATGATAAAGCTTATAAATGTCTTTCTCTAAGAAATGTAGTAATTTATGAAGATAAACAAATATCATGATTAGTCTAAGGTTAGCATCACCTTCCAATTCCTAGGGGAAGATGCAGAAACTTGGTGGCTTGCCATCATTCAAGAGATAAGGTCCAAGATAGCTTGAAGGTCAGTAGAGGTGTGGGAAGAGTTCAAAACTACCTTGATCAAGAACTTCTACCCAGGAAATTCCATCAACAAAGCTTGGGCAAAGTTGAAAAAGATCCAGTAGACCAGGAAGCTAGAGGATTACCTCAAGGAGTATGAAGACGTGGTGTTGCAAATTCGTATTATCAATGAGAAGCCTAAGTTCTGACTCTTTTTTAATGGCCTAGGGGAAGTTGCAGAAACTTAGTGGCTCGACATCATCCAAGAGATGAGGTCCAAGATAGCTCGAAGGTCAGTAGAGATGTGGGAAGAGTTCAAAACTACCTTGATCAAGAACTTCTACCCAGGAAATTCCATCAACAAAGCTTGGGCAAAGTTGAAAAATATCCAGTAGACTAAGAAGCTAGAGGATTACCTCAAGGAGTATGAAGATGTGGTGTTGCAAATTTGTATTCTCAATGAGAAGCCTAAGTTCCAACTCTTTTTTAATGGCCTAAAATCTTGGGCCTAATGGAAGATTAAAACCCATAAGATCCCAAACTATAAAGAGGTACTTAAGTTGGCTGCTATTTTGGTGGTTGACTCCAAACCCTAGGAGCAGAAGAATACTACTGCAGATGCACCCTAAAATAGTAAGAAGTTTGGTTGTAGATCTTATGGGCCTAAAGAAAGGAACTTTAATGATGATTTCTAGGGTCTACACTCTATCGTGACCCCTGGTTCCTAAGCTTTTTACTAAGGTAATGGAAAGTATCAAACTCTTGAAGACCACAATAGGTTTGGAAATAAGTGCCCATGCTTTGAAGGACCCATGAACAATCCTCTAAGGTGTCCAAGTATAAGATGCTTCATATGCTCAGGAAATCATATTGCTCGAGAATGTCCTCAAAATCACAATCGACAACTAGTTGGAAGGGACTTAAATGGTGACCAGTGATTAAACACTCTTGAGTACCAACCACATGCTCGATTGCAAGTAATCAAGGTGAATGAAAATGGGTAGAAGATAAGGATCCTTTCAATAGAGCACATCTCTTGAATCTTGATGATGATTTAGTAGAATGTTCAAGGAAAGTAGCCAAAGTAAGAAATCAACTTACATTTAATATAGATGGTTTTGATGTAGTTTCCTTTAATGATGGTGGATGCCTTGGTTAACACAAGTTCCAACCACAATTTCTTTAACTAGAAATTGCTTGCATCCTTAATTTGCAAGTTGAACTAGCTTCAACATCCTATAAGTTAGCCAAGTTTCACTTGATTAAATGTACAGGAATGGTAAAGGATGTAGCAGTGAAGGTGAGATAGTGAAGTGAAAAGTTGGATTTTTCAATTCTGAATAATGACTTGAACTAGAGTTCTTCAAGAAGACAGAGGTGTTAGTTATCCTGTACCTTAATGTTCTTTACATCTCACATGAGGAATCATCATGTGTGATGGAGATCTTTACACTAAGAGCAATTAGCATTCTTCACAAATTCCAAATTATCTTTCCAATTGTAATGAAGAGGTACTTGTAATTCAATTCAAAAAATGTTTCTGGTGGTCTTGAGAGAGGTGGAGGAAGAATGTTTAGCTTCAGCGAATGTGAAGATTAAGAAAGTGTTATGGACGTATAAGGATTTGATCTTGGTAGAGTTGCTGGGTGAGTTTCTAGAAGGACGAGTGAGGAGGGTTGTTGGTTTCTTTGGTTAGAGGATAGGGGATAACTTTTATAAAAGGGGTATTGGTTAGCATGTATAAAGGGATAGTGAGCTCTATGTAGTTTGAATAGTTTTTTTTTTACTTTATATGATTCATGGTTTTTTGGATTTTTTCTTTAATTGTTTTTAGTTTCTAAGAATGTTTTTTGTATTCCTGTGTTCATTGTTGGTCTTATGTAGTGTGTGTTGTATCTAATTTTTTTGGTGTTATTATTTCAATTTTTTTTTTCATTGAAATGTGAGTTATGATTTTATGAATATATCTTCAATTATTTATGAAGTATTCTTGATGTTATTATAAGTTCATATGAATTCATAATTGTTAGTTTATTAAGATCGAGTGGAAGTAAGATGATTTTTAAAAATATATATATATGAATTAGGAGTTATTGGTTTGGTTGGATAATGTAGGAAAGGGAGTAGTGCGATTACAATATTGCAATTGATGTTGGTTATGTTTACCCTTGGTTATAGTTGTTTATTAGTGTTGGTGGAAGGTTTTTATTTTGTTATAACATTGTAGTATGTGTAGTAAGTTTGAGTTATAAGTGATAGTTAGTATAAAAAAATTCTTGTTGGTTCCTTAGATTAAAGGGGTAGGAAAATAGCTATGATAGAAGGGGTATTAGTTAGTGCATATAGGGGAATAGTATTTTCATAGGAGTTATACATCGTTTGGTTAGTTTGTTACTTTATATGAATTTATGCTCTAGATGGTAAATATTGGCACTACCATTGCCCTTGCCATTAGCACTCTTTTCTTTTCCTCTTTCTTTTTTTAGTTTTGTCTTCCTTGATACAAACCAAGATATAAATTTTGGTAGAACATCAAAAAAATAACAACAAATTTGCATATATAGTTGAGATACCTTTGGGTTTTATCATTGTTTTATTTCAAATGTGTACAATTTTGAAATTGATTGCTTACTTTGTGGTGAGCAACGAGTATACCCTATGCCCAACTATATGAATCACTAGCATTCACTCAGCGATCTGGTTGAATTTCATAGACTTTACTTCTCTAAGTACACTAGGTTGTAGGAGGTGAAACTAATTGTTGCAATTGTTGTCTTCCCAGTTCCACTTGTGAAATGTAAGGGTATGGTTAAGTGTAACTAAGGCATATGATTCTTATCATTTTATCTTTTATGTTTAAGTTGCCTAAGAAAAAGAATAAAGAATAAATAATTAATTACTAATATTTAATTAATCTAATGACTAGCTATCACTTAAGTAATCCTAACATAAGCATTCGTTCCCACTTGCCATACACATCTTGAACACATATAACACTACTAGGTTACCAAACGTTAAGTGTTACCGGGATTACCAAACATTAGACATATGCTCAAAGTGGTCATACTTATGTTTGCTATTTAATCTATATTAATTAATCAATTAATTACTTAAGAACATTAAAGGAAATTACTTGAATATTAAATGCTTAAAGAAAGAATTAATCTAGTCTAAGTGTTACAAGGTTTGATCAGAAAGCTTGTCTTTATTGTTGCACACATTGAAGTGCTTAGGTACAATAGTGCTTGAATAAAGATCTATACACTCTTTGACTCCTATTGCAGGCACTCAGAAAATATTCTAACTTTTGGGTGGAAAAATTGCTAGAGCTTTGCTACAACTATGAGACTTATGCCATAAATGTAGTAGGTAGACGCACATTTATAGGCGAAACAGGGTACCTCATCAATAGGTACATGTCAACGGGTCAAACCCTGCATCGATGGGATCACATCGATGAGATCCTATCGATGGGGTCATGTTGACGGCATCCCATCAATGTGGCCAAATCATGCAACTCATCATATCCCCACAACTAAATAAAAAATCATCCTCAAGTCCTTTACAAAATTTGGAAAGGTATGAGATTATTGAATGACTATAGATAAACAAAACAATGACAACAAAAATTGAGTGCCCATGTGTACAGTTCTATAGTTATTACAAAATTGTGGTGTTCATGACAAAAAAATTGAACACCTAGATAAGAATTGACAATCACAATTCCTCTAGTAGTGTGAAGATGTTGAAGAAGATTAGATGGTCCTAGGTGGTGGAGGCTCTTGAGGCTCCAAAGGACCTTCTCTTGCTTTGGATGCACATGGTGGTTGAGGTTGTTGTGGTTGTCCTATAGTAATTGCAACTTTTGGTGGAAGAAAGAAGATGTTCAATAGTGCCTTCATCCTCTCCTCCTTACTTTGAGGATCATTGACAGTCCATGCAGCTTCACCATTGTGGGCTAGAATGGGAACATCCTATGGATAGGGCATTGTAGGGAACAACTCCTTCACATTCATGAACTAGGCAACAAACTATTTACATTCAATGTCAAATGCACTGAGTGCATTCTACAGCTCATGGTAATTGTTCATTCTTTTGGCCATGTTCTCAACGGTTGATCTTTGATTAGTGAACTTTGCCTTGAGAACCTCAAGTTTGGCATTTTCAGTCTTAAGGTTCTACTTGGTCTCTTTATGGTGCTTGAACTCTACCTTGTACAACAAGTACGAGCTAGCCACTTGTTTCTTCAATTTTGACCATGGCCTTTTGGTAGTTAGCATCACCAGGTTTGCATAACAAAGATTGGTAAGCTCCATGTACTCTATCATCTCCTTGATCTATAGCTCCTTCATGCAGATTTCTGCTTTGTTGTATGCATTCAGCCCATCAAAGATAGGCTGCTAGACATCACCACCTTGTTAGAGCTATTGAAGGGCCTCATTTACTTTCACCTTCGTCAATTAGATTTCCTTCTCATTAACTTCATTCTATAGACCAACCTGATCTCTATAATGGTTCTTGACTCTCTCAAATTTGAGAGCCTCATTCTTCCAGGCAACTATCGCTATTGCAAACTTTTGGCAAAGGGCATAGACTTCC
Organism: Gnetum montanum; assembly: GCA_015680685.1. Lineage (NCBI taxonomy): Eukaryota > Viridiplantae > Streptophyta > Gnetopsida > Gnetales > Gnetaceae > Gnetum > Gnetum montanum. The sequence goes on along the minus strand of MNCI01015802.1, from coordinate 683,711 downwards.
TTCATGGAGAGGTTTCTATTTTTTACTATTAACCTCAATTTTTTGTTCACCCTAGCTAGCTGCTCATGCTATTGATGGATAAAATCTACCATCTGTTATTTCTATGCATCAACATTTTGCAGGTGATGATTATCTACGGTTAGAATCTTATTCTCATGGCAAGTCTAAACCAGGTCCTTTTGAATATTATGAGTGATGACATTAGCTGGGGACTAGTCAAAGATTATTGTCTCCTTGGCATCCTCAACATATTTAAGTCTCTTTAGAAGCTAATAAAAAGCTTCATCTTTTGTTAGTGCTGGGTTGAGTAACATGAGATCAGTAAGGTAGGATCTTAATTCAGCAATCTTTGTAGCCAAATATTGGTTTTTTTTTGGCTATTTTAAGTTGCCCCTTCATTATGATGCATTTTTCCTTTGCTTTAATCAGCTTTGACTGGGTTGCAATGATGGTATCTGGAAGGTCAAAGACATCTAAAATCGATTGCTAGATCCCCACCAGTTGGTCCAGAAATTCCTCATGTTGGGTTGTACTCAATCTACCGCTAATAGTTCCTGTAGATGTCTACACATCTCTTAGTGTAGAAATGTCTAGTACAAATACTATAGGTGCATTAAGTACTTTAACAACTCCATCAGTAACTACTTTGGTCATTGTCTCCTATCCATGGTGCTGCACACCAAGACAGTTGCCCCCTCACCCTCCTCCAGATATACTAAAAAGATAGTAGTGTTTCCAGAGATGTCTAGGAATTATTGTTGTTCAAAGAGATATTGTTACCTCTCGAGCACTAGGATTTGACCTTGCAGGCACCTACATTCTTTGGGTTGAGAAAATTGGCCCCTCACCTTCTATCTGACTTATGGTTTGGGCCACTTCGTTGAGGTGGCTCATTGCTGGTCTATACATAGATGGGTCATCACTACTTGTTCCTACTTATTGCTATTGCTGTTGCAAGAGCTAATTTCAAAGTTGGTACATGTGCTTAGTGGTAGCGTGGGCCTTTGATGTTGCTTCATGAGTGGATGATGAAGGTGGTTGTTGCTACTCCTCTTCTTGAATGAATTTGGTAGGCACTTTGTCCTTCATCATCTCTGCCCAAGAAGTGGTCAAAGAATGTTGGACAACATCATTTGTATAGCATGTTATGCCTCCCTTCTTACATAACTTTCTAATGAGGCATAGGAAAGGAAGTGCCATCCTTCCATGTTCATTCTCCTTAAAATGCTTTTCTATCTCAAGATAGATCAATTGTGGAAGGTTGATTGGGAATTTATTGCTTAGAGTGGCACATGCATGGGTGGAGAAAGCTACGATTTTTCTTGGCCTCACTGTTGGATCGAGGTGAAAGGTTGCAATCTTAAAGTATGCATGTATCATGGTGGTTAGTGCACCAAAGTCCTTGCAGTCAACTACATAACCCCACTGCATTCATTCTTTTTTGACACCAGGATCTATCTACATTAGGATCCCTATAGGATTTGCTATAGTTTATGGTAACCCAAGGGCCTCAGAAATGACTTTCACCAAGTAGGACACTAAAATGTCCTTGATCTTGATTATTGAACCAGATTGTCGATTGTTCCAGAAAAAGTATGTCTCTCCCATATACCACTCCCCATTGGAAGTGATTGTGGGCCACATGAAACAGTTTTGCAATTGGACTTTCACTTCTGGAGGTGCAAACTCCAAGAAGGGTTTAAATTTTAACTCTTGGAGCACAAATTTTTGGACCTTCTTGCTTACAATTTGTTTGAGGTAGGCCTGCATCAAGGTGACCTCAAGGTTTGGTCTAGGTTCTAGTGTCTCATCTCAGTGAGATTGTTCTATTGTGGCTTCTTTGGAAATTTGCCTAACAGATTCCACTTTGGACTCCTCTTGAAGAGGTCCTGTTACATGGATTTCTACTTGCTCATGGGCCTGTTCTTGGTCCCTTCCAGTTTATGGTCATTTGTCCCTTAGTTGGGATGATCCTCTTTCCTACGTGTGCTTCCCTTTAGGTGCCATTTGTGGTTGCAACTTAATCAAGGATTAACATATAATGTGTAACTTTTAGCATTTAAGTACCTTATCTCATTAGGAAATTATAGTTAGGCTAAGTTATGACCATGGCAAATTGATTATTTTATTAATATTTTAATGTTATTTCATTTAAAATGTCACTGAAGCTTGTTGGAAGGGTTTAACTTATATTAATGTTTTGATGTTAGCTTCTTAGTTGAACCTTTGTGGAAGTTAGAAAAAATTTGAAATTTTTTTATTAAAAACTTAAGGTTTATGTCCCCCATGATGAAGATCTTACCTTTGGTAGCTACAGGATCGAAAAATAGAGTGAATTAGATAAACAAATAGGAAGTTATGGCTCTTGGAAGATTCTGGTCTTTGAAAAGTTCAAAAACTTCCCTCTTATTTGGGATCAAATGTGAAAAATTCTTAAGTGTGGCCACATATATAGAGATAGGTTTTGCCTTGTGTTGATGGAGTCCAATTGATGGGGTCTCACCTACATGTTCCCTTTGTCGACGAGGTTTCATCAATGGATTTGATGTATAAAAGTTTTCACCTTAAATATTTTGAAAAATACGAGTTTCAACATGAAATTGGAGTCCTCAGAGAGCTAGAAAAGCTGTGAACATGATAAAATGCTTGAAGAGGGCTTATCAATTCACAAAATTGGATATTTAATTAGGAGAATGAAATTTTATGGAGAAAATTCCTTAAGGAGTCCATAGTTGGATGCAACCAATGGGGTGCACAAAATATTTGATTATAGGAATGCCTAAGGATAAGAAACTTAACTAGCCTAATCAAGAGATATGCAAGTGGGTCCTCCCAATAGTAGGCTCATGCCATTTTTGCCCTTGCATACCCTCAAACCAAGGAGTTTGTGGATCCCATAGTTGATGAATGGTTATGAAAAGTTAAGGACCTAATCCAAAAGAACATACCTAAGAATTTCAACACATTAAACTAAGACATTGAACAAGACATAGAAACTGGTAGTGGGGTGAATAATAGAAAGAATTGGTGGATGAGAGTGAAGAGTGGAATGGAGTTTTGAATCATGGTCACATGAAATCCCTTATGGATTTGATGGTTAAATGACCTAATAAAGTCCATCCTTAGTTCAAATCAAAAACATCCACTTTTAGTGACTTCGTATCGATGCTCTAAGACTAGTTCACATCTTCAAGACACAAGAATGCTCCCATAGATTAATCACCATTCCTTATTGAGAAGAAAAGAGAACTAGGAAGTGAGAAAGGGCCTTAGTTAGAGGGGACCTTCAAGCATGGGTAACATGTCTTTCTAGTCCCATAACCAGTGCTTGTAGCTCATTATTTTTTCTAAGGGGTGTTCTTTGAATTCTCATTGTTTTTTTATTTTTTTTTGTTTGAAGTTTTATGTTTTTATGGATTTTTGGATAAGAACCACACCATGCAAAGACTTATTAACTTCTTATTATTTGTTGACATGGAACAATAAGAAATTCATGAAAAACACATACACTCAAGTGAGTAGAAAAGTATGAAGAGCATCGAGTCCTCTTGAAGTCACACTGTTATAAATCCATTTAATCTTTCCCAAGTTTGAAAACTACCAAGGTCACGAGTTCATTAAAGTTTCATTAATGAAAGGGACCTCATATTTCGAAAACCAAGAACACCATAGATTGTTATGAAGGGGTGGATGACGTGGACTTACTACCTATTCCATGAAAAAGAAACTTTGTCTTAGTTATCAATATTAAAATTCAAAAATAGAAACCAGACATTAGCAATAAAAAACATTAAGTATAAACCACCATTAGCAAACAACTACAACATCATTGTGTCCTATTGGAAATAAAGGAATTTATTAGAAAACATAAGGAAAACTCACACCAAAATAAAGTAAAATATAAAAGAAATTGGAAAATATGGAAGAAAGATCAAACATATTAACGATGTTGTAAAATAGAAAATGTGGAAAACAACAAAGTGAAAAAATAAAAAGGTGTAAAACAAAGAAGGTGTAAAACAAAAAGGCTAAAATCTAAGAAGTCATTTGATTGGTTAGAATAGATGGCCATCTCCCCCATGACTAAGTTGGAAGGAGAAGATCCAAAAAATTGAGTGAGTCTGTCCATTTGATGAGGTGTTGCTAGCACTAGCTTGCTTGGGCTAATTGATGAGCGGTGAGGTACCGCTATGCCCAACCATACGAATCACAAAGCATTCACACGTGATCTAGTTGAATTTCGTAGACTTTATCATTTCTAGTGCACTAGCCCTTTAGGAAGTGAATCTAGCCTTAAGGTTAATCGTTGTCTTCCCAATTACACTTGCGACATTCGTTGATATGGTTAAGTGTAACTAAGGTATTCGATTTTTATCATTTTATGTTTTATAAGTCAATGTCAAATGTAGATAAAAGTAATTTGATTAACTAATCTAAATTAACTAATTTACTAGCATTTAACTAATCCTAATATAAGTATCCATTTCCACTTTTTGTACACCTCCTAAACCCACGTATTCGATGCTGGGCAACCAAGCACTACACTACTAGGCGTACTAAGAAATAACACTACTGGAATTACCAAGCGAATACATGTTACGCTCGAAGTGGTCGTACTTATGTGTGTAATCTATTTGGCTTAATTGCTTATCTAATATAGTAACTAGAAAATAATTGATAATTAATTGAAAACATTTAATAAATAATTAGAAACAATAAATGCATAAATAAAATAGCTAATCTATCCAAAGTGCTACAAGGTTTATCAGAAAGCTCATCTTTATTACTGCACACACTATCGTGCTGAAGTACAAGAATGCTCGAATAAAGATCTATACACTCAGTGACTCCTGTTGCAAGCACTTGGGGGAAAAATTGTAACTTTCAAATGGAAACAATGCAAGAGCTTCACTACTATTGAAATCTAGATTACCATAAATGCTGTCGATAGGCATGTATTTATAGGTGATGGACAGATGCTACATCGATGGGACCTCATTAACGTAGGATAAGATGCATCGACGGGGCCTCGTCGATGTAGTTGACTATGTTGATGAGGCCTTATCGATGCAGTCAACCAACAACAACTCATCATACCCCCACGACTAAATGAAAACTTGTCCTCAAGTTCTTTTACAAAATTGAGAAGGTATGGGATTATTGACTAACTTTTCTTCAATAAAACAAACTAATTGACTTGACAAAAAATGGATTTCCTAGGTGTACAGATCAACACATTACAAAAAATGAAGGTGTTGAGGACATAAAATTAAACACCATGATTCAACTCTTCAAAAATCAGACAACATGTTCCTTGATGGTGTGAAGCTTGTTGGAGAAGATCAAACGGTCCCAGGTGATGATGGTTCCTAAGGCTCTGAGAGACATTCACTGGCTTCATGCATTGGTGGTGGTTGAGGTGGCTGCAGTTGTCCTGTTATTGCTGCAACTTCAAGAAGGAGGAAAAAAGCATCCAACATTACTTTTATTTCTCCTCCTTACTTCTAGGATCATGCACCATCCACGTAGCTTCCCCAATGTGGGTTGGAAAAAGCACATCCCAAGGACATGGGATTGCTGGACACAACTCCTTAGCATTGAAAAACCAAGTAGCAAATGATTTACCTTCAATGTCGAATGCTCTCACTATGTTCTTTAGCTTCTGATAATCATTCATTCTTCTGGCTATCTTCTCAGTGATAGATTGTTAATCTTTGAATCACCCTCTGAGAACTTTGAGTTCAGTGTTAGTATTATCAAGATTTTTCTTGGTGTCTTTGTGGTGCTTGAATTTAGCCTCGTATAGTAGATATGAGCTAGCCATTTGTTTCTCCAATTCTAACCATGATCATTTGGCTATCATCATTGCCAAGTTTTCATAATGGATATTGATCAACTCCATGTACTCTATCATTTCCTCGATTTGCAACTCCTTCAAGTGGATTTTTGCTTTGTTGTAGGCTTCAATCGCATCAAGGATGGGCTGCCATATCTCTCTTCCTTGCTGGAGTTGCTGGAAGACTTCATTCACTTTTTCCTTTGCCATTTGGATTTGTTTTTCATTAATTTCCTTTTGTAAGACAACTTGGTCCATGTAGTGATTCTTTACTTTCTCAAATTTGAGGGCTTTGTTCTTCCAGGTGATGTTCTCGATGGTAGACTTGTGTCATAAGGTGCGTACCTCCTCCATTGATAGATTACAATTCTCTGCAGTTAATTTCCTCAGTTCAGTGTTGACCCTAGCAAGCTGCTCCTGTTGTTGATGAATGAATTCTTACATTTGATCTCTCTCAGCATCAACATTTCGAAGACGATGATTTTGTGCGATTAATGCTTCATTCTATTGGTGCATCTAATTCAAGTCCTTTTTGATGGAATTTGTTTCAGCTTCTACTATGGACTATTTGAAGATGGACATTACTACCTCTTTCTCATCTTTTTGAAATCATTTTTGAAGTTGTTTGATAGCTTCATCTCTTGTTGTTACTGGGCTGAGGATTTCTTATTCTACAAGTTGGGCATGAAATTTAGTAGCCTCTACCACCATGTCTTGATTTTTCTCTTGGGCTGTTTCTAGTTGCCTTTCCAAAATGATGCATCTACCCCTTACATTTAGTAGTTTCAATTAGGTTGCAGTGATGTTCTCCAAAAGATCAAAGATGTATGAAGTCAATTGCCCAGTTCCTAACAGTTTTTCTAGAAACTGTTCATGCTAGGTTGTGTTCAATTTTCTGCTGACCATGCCTGTGGACGTCTGCACATCTTGGAGTCTAGATACATCTAGTATAGACACCATGGATGCATTCAATACTTCAGCTACATGGTCAACTACCACTTCTGCCACTGTCTCCTACCGTTGGTGCTGCATCACCAAGATAGTTGCCTCTTCACCTTCCTCTAATCACACCAAGAAAGTGGCCACATTCCCAAAGATTTCTGGGAATAGATGATGTGTTGCTAATGAAACCATCACCTCTAGAGCATTAGGATCTAACCTTGAAGGCAGTTGCATTCTCTGGGTAGAAAAAAACGAAACCACCTCTCTTCATCTGGCTAATTATTCAGGCCACCTTGTTAAGGTGACTCATCACTGGCTGATACATAGATGGATCTACCCCACTCATTCCTGCTTATTGCTCTTGTTCGCTCAAGAGCTATTCTTGGATTTAACACAAACACTCAAGGACTGCATGGGCCTTTGGTGTTGTCTCCTAAGTGGGTGTTGGTGGTGGTATCTCCTCTTCTTGATTGGTTGTTGACATCTTATCTTTCATGATTTCTGCCCATGAGGCCAAGGGAGCATGCTTAAGAGTATCCTTATAATGCTCGTCCTTTCGCAAAATTTTTTGATGAGGCACGGAAAGGGTAGGGTCTTCCTTCCATGTTTGTCCTCCTTGAAATGCTTCTCGATCTCCAAATAGATCAGCTGTGGAAGGTTAATAGAAAATTTCCCACTTAGAGTGGCGCATGCTTAGGTGAAGAAAGTAGTCACCTTGCCTGGCCTCATCGTTGGATTGAGGTGATAGGCCACAATCTTGAAATAAATCTGCGCTACTGGTGTGAGGACACCATACTCCTTAAAGTCCACCCTATAGCATTGTTGGGTCCATTCCCTTTTTGCCTCAGGATTACCTTTTGTTGCTATCTTTGCCAATTATGTTCCAATGTCTGGCAACCCCAGTGCCTGCGCAATAGCTTCCACCAAGTAGAACACTTGAATTTCCTTGATTTTTACAATGGACCTAGGCCTTCAGCTACTCTAGGAGAGATAGGTCTCTTCCATGTACCATTCCCCATTAGATGTGGTGACTGGCCACATGGGAGAGGCTTGCAACTATGTCTTGATATCCTTTGGAGCTTTCTCCAAAAATGGCCTGAATTTTATCTCTTGAAGAATTAATCTTTGGTTTTCTCGGGACTTGATGATGTCTAGGCAAGCTTGAGTGAGAATGACCTCAAGCCTTGGCATAGGCCTAGGCACTTCTCCTCATTGGGATTATTTTGTAGGCACTTCTTCCTCTAGAATCTGTCAAACAGATTCCACTTCGATCTCCTCTCAAAGAGGTCCCATTGCATGGGTTGCCTTTGGTAGTTCTTGGCCTTGTTCTTGCTAGCCCCTTCTAGCTCTAAGTTATTTTTCCCATGGTTGTGAGGGTTCTCCTTCTTGCAGATGTTTTTGTTTGGGTGCCATCTGTAATCACAGTAAGACCATGGATTAGCAATCATTGTGCAACCTTAAAATAATTGATATACCTTAACTCTTAAAGATAGTTGCATTTGGCTAAGTTATGATTATGGCTCATTTAATTAACCCAATTATTATTTTTATTTATGTATTATCATTAATAAATCATCTTGGAGGTTGTTGGAAGGGTTAACTATCAAAATAGTTGATATTTTTATGTTGTTAAGGTTACTAACCCTTTGGGAAAGTTAGATAAATTCTCAAAAATTTCATCGAAAACCTTAAGGTTTGCAGCCCCCATGATAAAGATCTTACCTCCGATAAGTGGAGGATTGAAAAATGGAGTGATTTGGACACATGGTTTAAAAATTATGGGCTCTGGAAGGTTTTGGGCTCTGAAAAATTGCAAAAAATTCCCATGTGTTATGAGCAAGTTGCAAAAAATTCCTAACTGTGTAGCAGTATATATAGTATTTTTGCATTGTGTCGATGAGGCCTCATTGATGGGGCCTCATTGATGTGGTCAGCTATTGATGAGTGGTGAGGTATCCCTACCCTCAACCATATGAATTACAAGCATTCATGCGCAATACTGTCAAATTTCGTGGATGGGACTAGTTGTAGCATCTTGATCATTATGCCTTGATCGCAGTTCGTTGTCTTCCCACTTGGACTAGTGGTAGCTTGTCAAGTATGGTTTAGTCCAAAGTGAGGCATATGATGTTTCCTTCTATGCTACTCTTGGTGATGAAAAGAGATAAATTGATTAACTAATGAATAACGAAAAATAAAATCTAAATTATCCTATGAAGATGGTATCCACTCTTAACTGTTCATACAATTCTTGGACTTCATGAAGCTACTTTTGGGTTTTCCAAGTATATGTCATTGGTTGTGCCAAATAATACACCTCTGGGTGACCAAGTATTTACACTTAAATGCTGGTGATTAAGGCGTACACATTTTGCCTAACAATAGGAATAGTAAATAACAATAAATGGAAATGTTTAACTAAAGAAAGCATTAAATAATTAAAGCAACAATATTAAGCTAAGTGGATGCTATAATAATGGAAGTAATCTTGATCTTTATTGCAAGTCATCTAACATGTCCAAGTATGTCACACTTGAACAAAGGTGCCATATGATTACAAACATCACATTGCAAGTATACATTGGGAATAATAGACTTAAAGGAAAAGAAACTAAAAACCAACTATTTCTAAGATCTAAGCTAAGCTAAGCTATCTCATTCAGAAGCCTAAGTGTAGTATTTATAGGCAAGGTCCAAATGAGACGATGTCAGGAATCTAACGTCACTTATTAGCCCCAATGTTGGGTACATGATGTCAGGACTCTGATGTCACGTATTCGACATTGGGGCTTGTCAAATCACAACTCATCATACCCCCATGACTAAATGAAAACTCATCCTTAAGTTAAACAAAAATGAGGAACAAGTCCTTTACAAAATATTGGGTAGGTATGGGATTATCGAATGACTCCAACAATGGAAAAAACTAACTGACTCTTCACATGTCGCAGTGGTGTAGTACAAAAATGGAACACATTATTACAAAATAAGACAAAAAAAATCAAGACTCGGAGGTTCATGTAGTGCCCAGAGGTGGTGGCTCTTCCATTGGTTTCTTTCCTTTATCATCAGGCCACTGGAATTTGTAATGATTGAGCAAGGCTTGCAAATTTTCCTCCTTTGTCCTTGGGTTTTGCATCGTCCAGGCTACTGTGCCGATGTGTGTTAGCACTGATACATCCCAAGGACATGGTAGTTGTGGGAACATTTGATTTGCCTTGACGTACCATGTTGCAAATTGTCATAATTCCTCCTTGAAGGCCCTAGCTTTATCCTTTAGCTCATGATAGTCTATTAATCTTTGATCTAGGTTCAAGGCTACATCCTTCTATCCCTAGTAGCTAGCTTTGATCACCTTTAATTCTAAGTTTACCACTTGTAAATTTTTCAAAGCATCCTTCCAATCCACAAAATCCTTCTCATATAGTGCATAGGTGGTTGCCACATGCTTCTCCAACTCGCTTCGAGGATGACCTGCTATTAACATGGCAAGGTTGGCATATTTGAGGTTAGCCAATGCCATGTATTCCTTTAAATTTTTGATCTATAGGTCCTTATTTTTAACTTTTGCTTGTTGGACCATGGCATAACTGTCTAAACTAGCTTACCATTTAAAATTTTGTGCTTCAAGGAGTTGATGTGAGCCTTGGCCATGCTGATTTCTTTCACATTAATTTCCATATACATGCCAACCTAGTCTTAGAAGTGTTCTTTTAACTTTTCATGTTTCTTGGCCTCATTATGCCATGTGTTGATCTCGATTGCTATCTTTTGATGAATAGTGCATACCTCCTTCATAGAGAGAGTTCTATTTCCTTAGGCCAATTGGCTCATATCCAAGTTGATCCTCACCAATTGTTCCCTCAATTGGTGGGAACTCTCTTCCAAGATGTTCTTTTGCTTTTCCAATGTGCTCAACCAAGCATTCTCTTTAGCAAGCTATTTATTTTCTTCTTGAATAGTGGTCAACACCTTTTTATATGCATGAGTTCATGCATCTATAGCGGAGGCATTCCAGACCATCAACTCCTTTGCTTGCTCTACAACTGCTCTCTCCTTTTCCGACTTGGTAAGCTCCTTTGTTCAAAACTACTCTAGTTGATCTGGTGCAATGAAACGGGTAAGATTCCATCGTTCAATGTGTAGGGTAGGCAAATATTCTTGTAATCTTTGCACATTAGCTTCTACATGCTCTGCCTTGACCTTAGCCATGACCAACTTCCCTTTTGTAGTGATGAGGTTTGATTGTGTCACAATGACATCATTAGGGATGTCAAACAAAGTGGTCATCACTTGACCTATCTGCAACAAATGATCAAGTACATCCTCATGTACTGTAGGAGTCATTGAGGTCTTGTCTAGCATTTATGCATCTCTCATCCCTACCATATCTATCAAAGGCACAACAGAAACATTGAATGATTCCTTGATGTGATTAGTGATCACCTCTGCTGCACTTGTTGCATCCTCATGTTGTAGCACCACGATTATGATGCCTTCTTCTATTTCCAATGTGACTTGAAAGGATGTAGCATTCCCAAAGATTTGGCATGATCATTGGGATCCCCCTCCTCTTGACTGAATCGAGATATCTCCCCTTGTTGGATCAGCCGATATGATGGGTTACATAGCATTGTCCATAACCTAAAAGACATTAGCCTCATCCCTGCTCCCCCAGCTGACGGTCTCAGTGATTCTTTGTAGGTGGCTCATCGATAGTCTATCATCTTACAGTGATGGTGGTGAAGCTTGTGCTTGCAGGCATTGCTCAGGCTCTTTCTACATTTCAATTCTTAGTTCTATCTCCTTTTCATCTTCTTGCTCCTCACCAGAAGCTTTTCTTGGTGCTGCGGTTTTGAGGAGCTCTACAAAGAAGGTGTACTGAACCTTCCAAAGGATATCATTGGTATATCCTAAGATTTCCACACGCTTGCATAGATTTTTGATCATATAGGAAAATGAAAGTGTTGGTCTCCCTGATTTTATTTCTTTGAACCCCCATTGGATTTCTGTGAAATAGTACTAGGGAAGGTTAACTGAAAATTTTCCCATTAAATGGCACTTCCCCTAGCCACATAATTGGAAATGCGATTGAGCCTCTTGGTGGGAAATAGGTGGTATGTTGTGATCTTGAAGTAAGTTCTCTCCTCCAAGGTCATCTCATGGTATGATTTATCTTCTTTGCCATATGCCTGCTTCAGCCATAGTCTCTTCATTTTAGGGTTGGATCTGGTAGACAGGTGAGCAACCTTGGCCCCCTCATTGGGTAGGTTGAGTGCTGTAGCTATATCTTTGACTACATAAGAGACATTCACCCCATAGATATTCATAGTGGGATCCTTGTCCTTATTGTGCCAGAATTGATAAACTTCCCCTAGGTACCATTCACCACTATTAGACAAGATTAGCCATAATGGGGATACTTTGAGTTGCGTCTGCACTGCTTTAGAAGTGAATTTCATGAATGGACCAAAGTTCATTTCCACAATGACTGAGGCCAATGTGGACTTTTTCAAAATGGCAACAAGGTAGTTAGGGGGCAACATGAGACATTGTCTTTTTTCGGGAGTTGATACTTCTACCGCCTCACCTGAGGCCGATTACCTAGTAGTAGGGGCCTCTTGATAGATACTAAAAGATTGGGCCTCCTGTTCAACATGTTCTGCTTGTTCTCCTTGTTGGCTGTGGCCATCATGTGGGCACTTAGTGGCTCTCTCCAAGGGTTCACCTTGAGCATCTCTTTTTGAAGCCATTTGCAATCAAACAAAAATCAAGTGTTACCAAGGTGATGTTTAATATCATCTATCAACTCATACCTTACTCATAGCCTTAGTTCATTAAGCTTGTTGTGCATATGATTATAGCATTAGGAAAATTTTTCAAGAAAAATCCACCAAAAAGTGTCTATCTCTTCTATGACCCAACATAACTAATTCCATTTTTGTGGCTTAATATAATGGTTTTAGGCTTGAGGGTATAATGATTTTTCATTATAAGTCCTATGGTTTTTAACATTCCTACCCTTAGAATACCTTCCAGAAGATAGAAAATTTTAAAAAATTGATGTAAAGTTTACATGCACATACCCTCCCATGACTAAGTCAAACACTCTGGGTTCAGATAGATTCAAACGGCATGGAAATCAGAGTGTTAAAGAGTTAGATATCGTAAGTGGAAGATAGAGGCGCAGAGCTCTAAGCTCTAAGTTATAAGAAAAAATTGCAACAACTCCCCTAGTAACAAATAAGAGAAATGAAGTTCATGTTTTGCGGGGGTCGACTATGTATACTATTTTTTAGACTTGACATTGGGTACACGATGTTAGGTCAGACCTGATGTTAGGTACATGACATCGAGGCCCAAAAATTTTGATTTTTGGGGCACCAAAGGACATGCAAATTGAAGCTTTGGGTTTGATTAGAAGGTGAAAAGTTAAATTTTGTAGTTTGGGTAAGTAGAAAAGTTAATTGGAGGCACTAAATGTAGGTTAAGGTGAAGTTGTCAATGGTAAAAGTATGAGAATGAGCAAGAAAAAGGCGTTGAAAGCTTGATTATGTGATAGAGTATGTTCATGATAAGGGAAATAATAAAGTATAATAGTTGAAGTGCATGGAACACGAAGAATGATGTGGTCATGTTAAAAAAGTACAAATTACAGAAGTTACACAAGTGGGTCCTCCCCAAAGTAGGCTCTAGCCTATGATGCCTTTGCATAACCATGCCTAAAATGTCTGTAGGCACTACAAGATTTGAATACAATGCATACCTGTGAAACAAAACACAAATGTTAAAACCACCAAATTGAGATAATTATTCTATGTTACACAAAACCACAAGTTACGAATATTTGGACAACGAGATGGAATGGAGTAAAGAAGGGATTTCAAAAATCAAGACATGAGGTGTTGTACCATGGTCATAATAAAACCTTGTGTGTTATTAATGGTTAGATAAACATGTGTCCTTCCTTCCAAGATTCAAACTAAGTCCAAACCAACTTTAGTGACACCACATTATTTCATCCCATTGACGAACAACCATAAGACCATCAAAGTTGCAAGGAGTAACATCACTTGGCATTTTGTCCAAGGGAGGAGTGTTATTATGGCACAATTATTATTAATTTTTTATGGTTCTAAGAAGTTACCAACCTTTAGGCATGGGTACATGTCTTTCCAATGGGACCCATAGAAGTTTATTCAATGCTAATTAAAGTTGCTCTTACTTCCATTTTTTGTTAGACATACAAGGATATGGTTACAACCTCATCAACATGATAACACACACAAAAGTAGCCAAAGAGAATCTACAAATCCCCTTGATGTCACACCCTTTACATTCCATCTTGGTTCTACACTTTTCCATCCAAACATAATGGTTATGAATTTATTTAGAGTCCGGATGATGAAAATATTACCATTATGACCAGAGCAAGAACCTCTTATTAATGGAATGGGTGAATGGATGTTGTAGTCTGAATGTTCGAATAATCAATCCCTTATGATTTCACAACATAGAGAAAAAACCCCACCTTAATGGGTAACATGATCAATAGCAAGATTACATACAAGGAAACTTAAAACAACTACTAGAAAATGTAGAGAAAGTAGAAAGAATAGGAAAATGATAAAGAATTGTAAAACAAAAAGATAACAAGAACTTAAAAATTTAGAAGATTAGAATGGGGGATAAACCCCACAAATAAACATTTGTTCATGGCTAGGATTAATAAGTGGATGAAAAGGATCCATGCATGTATGAAATGTTGGGAACCATTCATGCCCCAGCCACTAGGTGCCTATTGAAGGTGTGGTGGCTAGGTAGAAAAATTGTTGGTCACACACTTGATTGTTATATGTAGGGTGGACTAGGATATGAGGTATATTAACATTATGGATGACTGACCCGTGATAGCATCCTTGAGTATGAGATGGTATGCATGGATTTGTTTGTCTTTTCACCTTTATAGATTCATTGGTTGGATGTGGGATTGGAGTACAAATGGATGGTGGCCTTTGTGTATGGTCGAAGGATGTTGGTTGAGGCAAGGAAGCTGATGCACCAAGTTGGCCATGTGCTGGGTCAGATGATGTGGTGGATCCATGCATAGTTTGCCTTTGCTTATGGCATTTCCTCTAGAAGGGACATTTCCGGCATTGCATTTGGGACCCATTGGTGTCAGCATGTCTTTGCACATTTGTAGCACAAGTAGCACTCATTAGTTGATATTGAGGTGTTGAACCTTCTTGAGTTGTTGGTGATGGCGTATAAGGAGGTGGATTATGAGAATATCGAGGGTAAGTTGAATGGTAAGAAGTGCAAGGTGGTAATCCTTTAGGGGATGTCATGTATTGATGGTATTCAGGAGAGTAGTAGTGGTGATTTGGAGTGAAGGATGCAGAACTGGTTGGAGAAACATAATGTTGAACATGATATCCATGCATTTTTGGTGGATATGGCTAATGTGGTGATGGCCTCCCCATAATTGTGGTTGTTGCCACAATGGTTGAGAATGTGGAGGTTGGTAATAAGTCCTGCTAGGATGGTGTGGTTAGTTGTGGGACTGTCTGAAATTACCTTGAGGGAGAGGAAGTCTCCTAGGCATGTGCTTTTGCACAAACTTTGAATTTAAGGCACCTACCCAATACTCCTATAGATGCAACAATACAGGGCATTGGCCCTTTGGATGGTCATATATGCATAGGTCACATCCATCATCTTCGTCTATGGTGGATNTCATATATGCATAGGTCACATCCATCATCTTCGTCTATGGTGGAGTTCTTAGCCTCACTTTTGTTAGCTTAATGTTTCATCTACCGAAAAGTGTTCTTGACTATTTCTTGGTTTTGTGTCCTCTATTTATTGTGTTCACCTGACGTGTGTTGCATAATCTTCTCCGCAACCATTTCAACAAGATTTGTGACATTTTCATTTATCCATTTAGAATCCTATTAAATTTTTCTTCTAGATCATTAATATACTCCTATGTTAGCAAAGTTTGTTGCAAAATCACCTTATCAATGGTAGTTTCATTTTCCTTACCATAAATTTGGACCTCTTTCGATTGAAGAGTTGGGTCCCATTGAGATTTGTTGACATTCTCCAATTTGCACATTTCTACTTCTTCTTTTGCCATAAACCCTATTATCTCTTTAACCTAATGGGCTTAAAGCTTATATAATTGCCCTGAGTCATACATCCCTAAGGTCACCCTTGTTTCATTACAAAGCCCATCGATGATGTGATAAAGTTGCTCTTCCTCGGATAAACCATGGCTTGGGCATCTATTTAGTAACGCATAATATCTATCTAAGGCCATGTCCAAGGGTTCATGTTGTTCTTGTTTTCACTTTTGGATCTGTCTCCACAAATTGGACACTATTTTATAAGTTTGGTATCTCTCATTGAAAAGTTCTAGCATTGTAGACCATCATTAGATGGAATTTGGTCTCAATGATCTATACCACACTTTAGCTCTATCAATTAGTGTCCTAAGAAAGAGCTTAAGCTTTTTCCATCCACTTTCAGTATTATAGTTAGTATAGGTGTCATGGAAGGCTTGTAAATGCTATTGTAAGTCTGTATCATCACCTCCTACAAATTTTGGAACATTATTCATGTCAAGCTTGGGTAGTTAACTCTTTTTGCAATGCCTACAAGATATCTTAACTACCTCTATGGTATGCATTAGGCTCTTAGTGGCCAATAGGTGTTCATTTTCATTAAAAAAATGTTGAGGAAAATTTCTATGTTCATGGTGACATCTTTAACTTTTCCCATGGGTTCGATTTCAATTTTTAGTCTGACCCTTTAATGGAGCTCTATCTCTACACATATGTTCATCTTCGTCAAAACTAGACATTGAAGGAAAAGAGGAAGATGAGGTACTAGAATAATTGCCATGGCTTCTATGGTGTTCCCTAGGGTCCCTTAATTTATCATTTTTTGTTTTCGAGGAGGTCTTAGGCCTTGAGGCCTTCCCTAGTTCAGGACCTACATCATATCCTCCAAGATTGTTTGCCTTAGGTGAATGTAGTCTTTAAGTGTCGTTAGGGTGATCATGATCATAAGAAAACCCTACATAAGGTTGATCACTCCAATCTGCATCATCATATATCTCGTTAGTTCTCCAATGAATGTGTTCACTATATAGTGCATTGTCATTTCCATGTGGGAGAGACATTGTTGTTAGTTACAGTGTGTGTGATTTAATATTTTCTTAAAGATATATTGTTAATACCTTTTACAATGATCATGTATAATATAACTAATCTAGATAACTAGCACCATTCCTGACAACGGTGCCAATGATGAGTGTCGAGGTATCCCTATGCTTAACCATATGAATTACAAGCGTTCACACGCAATCTAGTCAAATTTGGTGGATGGGACTGGTTGTAGCATTTAGATCGTTATGCCTTGATCGTAGTTTGCTGTCTTCCCACTTGGACTAATGATAGCTTGTCATGTATGGTTTAGTCTAAAGTGAGGCATATGATGTTTCCTAATTCTATGCTACTCTTGGTGACAAAAAGAGATAATTTGATTAACTAATGAATAATGAAAAATAAAATCTAAATTAGCCTATGGCAATGGTATCCACTCTTAATTGTCCGTACATGTCTTGGACTTTGTGGAGCTACTTTTGGGTTTACCAAGTGTACGTCATTGGTTGTGCCAAATAATACACCTCTAGGCGACCAAGTATTTACACTTAAATGCTTGTGATTAAGGTGTACACATTCTGGTTAACAACAAGAATGTTGATGTGTAAATTTTGGACACGCGAACACCTGTGAAAACGTGTTTTAGGAGACTATCACCTAGGGCACCTCCCGTATGGGTACGAAAACCCAGGAATAGTCTCAGCTGGAAAGGGCTATGTGACAAAACAATAATAATAATATTTTTAAGAAAAATATTAAAAACTTAAATCTAATTTAAGTTAAGTTCTATTATATCTTGAAAAACATAGTAAAATAATTAAAAATCAAAATTAAATATTTGTGCAATTTTTGAGTACAATAATCAATACGAAACAAAATAGAAATTAAATTAAAGTTTATCTCGTGCTCTGCTTTTCTGGTTCCTAATGTGGGTTCTACTTAGGATCTCTAGCCCTTGCTGATTGGGAGAGAAGAGACCTCCGTTTTCTACCACCACATCCGCTGCAACAGCCTAAACGCAGACCGCAGTTTTATCAACCACGTGCTCTCAGTGCACACCAACCATCCACTGCAACATGTGTGTATGTTTTCCTGCTATTTTCTGCAACGCAAAGAGAGACTATCGTGCGCGAGAGACTTGCGGTTGTTGAACAGAAAATCCTCACTGTTAAACAGAAAATCCTCTAGTGGTGAACAAAAAATCCACTTTCCAAACTTTGTCCCCCTGTAAACTCTGGCTTCCCCCCTCTTTATAGCGGCCCTGCAGGAGAAACCCTAACCCTAAATCACCAGCTGTCTTTGCCACGTCAACCGCAACGCGGGAAAACTGAAATAAAAAAAAAGCCTTAATTTTTATGGTTTATGTCGAGATTTATTATTTATTATTATTATTATTATTATTATTTAGCAACATGTGATTCAATCATCGTATTCATTCATGTAGCATAAACAGAACCAACAAAATATTTGCTTAAATGAAAATGGAAATAATGAGCAGAGAAGAGACAAGTGGAGCTCCCTTCAATGCCTCCACGTTTTTAGATGCTATTCTTTGCATCGTATTCACTATGCGGTAAAATTCCAAGGCACTCCTAGGAATCGCAGATTTCCCATCCAATGCTTTCAAGGAGATACTGTACGCTTCTTGAAGTGCAGGCTGTACTGCAAGTTCCGTAGCAGTGTAATTGCAAAGCAAGGTCATGTTTTTGGCAAATACCATTCCTTTACTTGAATCTGAAACATTAAAGCTAATAGATTTTGTAGAGTTCCTAATTTCTGAGAAGTAGAACAAAATCAATGCTTTAGTTGCTACACCACAAGCTATAAAATCTAAGCTTTTGCCTTCAAAAGTATTGATCAGATGAGTTTTCTGCATTACAGCAGAGGGAGGGTAATCCGTAGCAAAATCTGCAAAAATTTCTAAAGTGGTACTGATGGTCGATACATCCGAAAAACCTTCAGAAATCCATACGTGATCAAAATCATCTATTGGATACCTAAGCAATACATCGGTTGAATAAAATAAAACAACATTAATTTATTAACTTGATTTAACTTAATATCGGTACAATTGTATGATTGCGCTATGACATGCTATTCATTATTTAAAATTGAACAGTGAGAATCTATTATTTTTTGTTTTTAAATTTTTTGCCCCACTTTTTCTTAGAGATAAAGAACATCATTACTGTTGATCAAGGCCCTATGCCTAGCATGGGTGAGGTTGGCCTTAACACTTAGCCCCCAAACTACAGATTGCATGCAAGTGCAAGGATCATAAAATTTTGAATGAAAATGCAACAGATGGGGAAACAAAAACAACATGAAACAAGAAATGCAAACTTGAAAGTAAACTATAATGTTCTAAACATGATAAAAATAACCAAATAATCGAAAGATACACCGACATAGGCCATCCAAACAACCATTAAAATCTAAATATATAATTTATTGTTATTTTGACTAAGATCTATA